>JAWPHD010004911.1:0-175310 GCA_037043455.1 Cyrtodaria siliqua
TAACTGTGTGATGAGTTTGGAAATATTACTTTACACAATTACAAATTAGTCACTGTGTCATGAGTTTGGAAGCATTAATTTACACCAATTACAAATTAGTCTGTTTTTCTCTATTTATTTTCCATTTGTACTATATTTGTTACATGTGTTTTGGGCCGTTGGCCTTCATCACTGATACATTTTTGTTTAGTTTATATGGTGTATTACGTCATTTTCAACACATATCATTAATACAGATTGATTTGGCATGTTTTTAATTGTGTATCCTTTTTGGAAACCATAAAGAAGTTTACTGTGAATAATATAAACAGTTAAAAACTCGCACTATGTATTGGATTCCATCCAAAACGTTACAATCAAAACAAGGTACATTTTAACGTTACAATCCAAACAAGGTACGTTTTTAACGTAAATTCAAAATTAAAAAACATGTCATAAAATATTGCGGAAAGGTTTATAAAAATTTTCTAGAGAAAGAAAGATTTGTCTTGCTTGTAATAATGTAAAGGCTTCTTGTTACGTGTGGACCAGTTACTTCAATATTGAAGCATTACTTTACACAATTACAAATTAGTCACTGTGTAATGAGTTTGGAAGCATTACTTTACACAATTACAAATTAGTCACTGTGTGATGAGTTTGTAAGCATTAATTTACACAATTACAAATTAGTCACTGCGTGATGAGTTTGGAAGGCACGACTTTACACAATTACAAATTAGTGACTGCGTGATGAGTTTGGAAGCATACCTTTACACAATTACAGAATTAGTTACTGTGTGATGAGTTTGGAAGCATACCTTTACACAATTACAGAATAGTAACTGTGTGATGAGTTTGGAAGCATACCTTTACAGTGCAAAGTGCTGCTTCAAAACTCATCATACAGTAACTAACCTGTAATTGTGTCAAAGAAATGCCTTCCAAACTCATCACACAGTTACTAATTTTTAATTGTGAAAATTAATGCTTCCAAACTCATCACACAGCAACTAATTTGTAATTGCGCAAAGTAATGCTTCAAAACTCGTCACACAGCGATTAATTTATAATTGCGTCAGGTAATGATTCCAAACTCGTCACGCATTAATTATTGTGTAATTGTGTAAAGTAATGCTTCCAAACTCATCACGCAAGTGACTAATTTTGTAATTGTGTAAAGTAATGCTTTCCAACTCATCATTCACACAGTGACTAATTTGTAATTGTGTCAAGTAATGCTTTCAAACTCCCCACGCAGTGACTTATTTGTAATTGTGTAAAGTAATGCTTCCAAACTCATCACACAGTGACTAATTGTAATTGTGTCAAGTAATGCTTTCAAACTCCCCACGCAGTGTCTTATTTGTAATTGTGTAATGTAATGCTTCCAAACACATCACGCACTGACTAATTTGTAATTGTGTAAATTAATGCTTCCAAACTCATCATGCAGTGACTAATTTGTAATTGGGTAAAGTAATGCTTCCAAATTTATCACACAGTGACTAATTTGTAATTGTGTAAAGTAATGCTTCCAAACTCATCACACAGTAGCTAATCTGTGATTGTGTAAATTAATGCTTCCTAACTCATCATGCAGTGACTAATTTGTAATTGTGTAAGTAATGCTTCCAAACTAATCACACAGTGACTAATTTGTAATTGTGTAAAGTACAGCTTCCAAACTCATCACACAGTGACTAATCTGTAATTGTGTAAAGTAATGCTTCCAAACACATCACGCAGTGACTAATTTGTAATTGTGTTAAGTAATGCTTCCAAACTCATCATGCAGTGACTAATTTGTAATTGTGTAAAATAATGCTTCCAAACTCATCACGCTGTGACTAATTTGTAATTGTGCAAAGTAATGCTTCCAAATGCATCACACATTGACTAATTTGTAATTGTGCAAAGTAATGCTTCCAAACTCATCACGCAGTGACTAATTTGTAATTGTGTAAAGTAATGCTTCCAAACTCATCACACAGTGACTAATTTGTAATTGTGTAAAGTAATGCTTCCAAACTCATCACGAGGTGACTAATTTGTAATTGTGTAAAGTAATGCTTCCAAACTCATCATGCAGTGACTAATTTGTAATTGTGTTAAGTAATGCTTCCAAACTCATCACGCAGTGACTAATCTGTAATTGTGTAAAGTGCTGGCTTCCAAACTCTTCAAACAATGGCTAATTTGTAATTGTGTAAAGTGCTGCTTCCAAACTCATCACACAGTGACTAATTTGTAATTGTGTAAAGTAGTGCTTCCAAACTCTCACGCAGTGACTAATTTGTAATTGTGTAAAGAAGTGCTTCTAACCTCATTACACAGTGACTAATTTGTAATTGTGTAAAGTAGTGCTTCCAAATTCATTACACAGTGACTAATTTGTAATTGTATAAAGTAGTGCATCCAAACTTTCACACAGTGACTAATTTGCAATTGTGTAAAGTAGTGCTTCCAAACTCATCACAGAGTGACTAATTTGTAATTGTGTAAAGTAATGCTTCCAAACTCATCACACAGTGACTAATTTGTAATTGTAATAGTTACTGTGTCACGCGTTTGGAAGCATTACTTTACACAATGACAAATTAGTCACTGTGTGATGAGTTTGGAAGCATCATTTTACACAATTACAAATTAGTCACTGTGTGATGAGTTTGGAGGCATTACTTTACACAATTACAAATTAGTCACTGTTTGATGAGTTTGGAAGCATTACTTTATACAATTACAAATTAGTCACTGTGTGATGAGTTTGGAAGCACTAATTTACACAATTACAAATTAGTCACTGTGTGATAAGTTTGGAAGCATTACTTTAAACAATTACAAATTAGTCACTGTGTGATGAGTTTGGAAGCACTTCTTTACACAATTACAAATTAGTCACTGTGTGATGAGTTTGGAAGCATTACTTTACACAATTACAAATTTGTCACTATGTGATGAGTTTGGAAGCACTCCTTTACAAAATTTCAAAATAGTCTCTATGTGATGAGTTTGGAAGCACTACTTAACATAATTACAAATTAGTCACTGTGTGATGAGTTGGAAGCATTACTTTACACTTTTACAAATTAGTCACTGTTTGATGAGTTTGGAAGCATTACGTTACACAATTACAAATTAGTCAAGGTGAGATGAGTTTGGAAGCACTACTTCATATAATTACTAATTAGTCACTGTGTGATGAGTTGGAAGCATTACTTTACACTTTTACAAATTAGTCACTGTGTGATGAGTTTGGAAGCATTACGTTACACAATTACAAATTAGTCAAGGTGAGATGAGTTTGGAAGCACTACTTCATACAATTACTAATTAGTCACTGTGTGATGAGTTTGTAAGCATTACTTTACACTTTTACAAATTAGTCACTATACGATGAGTTTGGAAGCACTACTTTACATAATTACAAATTAGTCACTGTGTGATGTGTTGGAAGCATTACTTTACACTTTTACAAATTAGTCACTATGTGATGAGTTTGGAAGCACTCCTTACAAAATTATAAAATAAGTCACTATGTGATGAGTTTGGAAGCACTACTTTGTACAATTACAAATTAGTCTTTGTGTGATGAGTTTGGAGGCATTACTTTACACTTTTACAAATTAGTCACTGTTTGATGAGTTTGGAAGCATTACTTGACAAAATTACAAAATAGTCAGTGTGTGATGAGTTTGGAAGCATTACTTTACATAATTACAAATCAGTCAATGTGTGATGAGTTTGAAAGCATTACTTTACACAATTATAGATTAGTCACTGCGAAATGAGTTTGGAAGCATTACTTAACACAATTACAAATTAGTCACTGTGTGATGAGTTTGTAAGCATTAATTTACACAATTACAAATTAGTAACTGTGTGATGAGTTTGGAAATATTACTTTACACAATTACAAATTAGTCACTGTGTCATGAGTTTGGAAGCATTAATTTACACAATTACAAATTAGTCTGTTTTTCTCTATTTATTTTCCATTTGTACTATATTTGTTACATGTGTTTGGGCCGTTGGCCTTCATCACTGATACATTTTTGTTTAGTTTATATGGTGTATTACGTCATTTTCAACACATATCATTAATACAGATTGATTTGGCATGTTTTTAATTGTGTATCCTTTTTGGAAACCATAAAGAAGTTTACTGTGAATAATATAAACAGTTAAAAACTCGCACTATGTATTGGATTCCATCCAAAACGTTACAATCAAAACAAGGTACATTTTAACGTTACAATCCAAACAAGGTACGTTTTAACGTAAATTCAAAATTAAAAAACATGTCATAAAATATTGCGGAAAGGTTTATAAAAATTTTCTAGAGAAAGAAAGATTTGTCTTGCTTGTAATAATGTAAAGGCTTTCTTGTTACGTGTGGACCAGTTACTTCAATATTGAAGCATTACTTTACACAATTACAAATTAGTCACTGTGTAATGAGTTTGGAAGCATTACTTTACACAATTACAAATTAGTCACTGTGTGATGAGTTTGTAAGCATTAATTTACACAATTACAAATTAGTCACTGCGTGATGAGTTTGGAAGCACGACTTTACACAATTACAAATTAGTGACTGCGTGATGAGTTTGGAAGCATACCTTTACACAATTACAGAATAGTTACTGTGTGATGAGTTTGGAAGCATACCTTTACACAATTACAGAATAGTAACTGTGTGATGAGTTTGGAAGCATACCTTTACAGTGCAAAGTGCTGCTTCAAAACTCATCATACAGTTACTAACCTGTAATTGTGTAAAGAAATGCTTCCAAACTCATCACACAGTTACTAATTTTTAATTGTGTAAATTAATGCTTCCAAACTCATCACACAGCAACTAATTTGTAATTGCGCAAAGTAATGCTTCAAAACTCGTCACACAGCGATTAATTTATAATTGCGTCAGGTAATGATTCCAAACTCGTCACGCATTAATTATTGTGTAATTGTGTAAAGTAATGCTTCCAAACTCATCACGCAGTGACTAATTTTGTAATTGTGTAAAGTTATGCTTCCAAACTCATCACACAGTGACTAATTTGTAATTGTGTCAAGTAATGCTTTCAAACTCCCCACGCAGTGACTTATTTGTAATTGTGTAAAGTAATGCTTCCAAACTCATCACACAGTGACTAATTTGTAATTGTGTCAAGTAATGCTTTCAAACTCCCCACGCAGTGACTTATTTGTAATTGTGTAATGTAATGCTTCCAAACACATCACGCACTGACTAATTTGTAATTGTGTAAATTAATGCTTCCAAACTCATCATGCAGTGACTAATTTGTAATTGGGTAAAGTAATGCTTCCAAATTTATCACACAGTGACTAATTTGTAATTGTGTAAAGTAATGCTTCCAAACTCATCACACAGTAGCTAATCTGTGATTGTGTAAATTAATGCTTCCTAACTCATCATGCAGTGACTAATTTGTAATTGTGTAAAGTAATGCTTCCAAACTCATCACACAGTGACTAATTTGTAATTGTGTAAAGTACAGCTTCCAAACTCATCACACAGTGACTAATCTGTAATTGTGTAAAGTAATGCTTCCAAACACATCACGCAGTGACTAATTTGTAATTGTGTTAAGTAATGCTTCCAAACTCATCATGCAGTGACTAATTTGTAATTGTGTAAAATAATGCTTCCAAACTCATCACGCTGTGACTAATTTGTAATTGTACAAAGTAATGCTTCCAAATGCATCACACATTGACTAATTTGTAATTGTGCAAAGTAATGCTTCCAAACTCATCACGCAGTGACTAATTTGTAATTGTGTAAAGTAATGCTTCCAAACTCATCACACAGTGACTAATTTGTAATTGTGTAAAGTAATGCTTCCAAACTCATCACGAGGTGACTAAGTTGTAATTGTGTAAAGTAATGCTTCCAAACTCATCATGCAGTGACTAATTTGTAATTGTGTTAAGTAATGCTTCCAAACTCATCACGCAGTGACTAATCTGTAATTGTGTAAAGTGCTGCTTCCAAACTCTTCAAACAATGGCTAATTTGTAATTGTGTAAAGTGCTGCTTCCAAACTCATCACACAGTGACTAATTTATAATTGTGTAAAGTGCTGCTTCCAAACTCATCACACAGTGACTAGTTTGTAATTATGTAAAGTAGTCCTTCCAAGCTCATCACACAGTGACTAATTTGTTATTGTGTAAAGTGCTGCTTCCAAACTCTTCACACAATGGCTAATTTGTAATTGTTTAAAGTAATGCATTCTGACTCATCACGCAGTGACTAATTTGTAATTGTGTAAAGTAATGCTTCCAAACTCATGACGCAGTGACTAATTTGTAATTGTGTAAAGTAATGCTTCCAAACTCATCACACAGTGACTAATTTGTAATTATGTAAAGGAATCCTTCCAAGCTCATCACACAGTGACTAGTTTGTAATTGTTTAAAGTGCTGCTTCCAAACTAGTTTCATCACACAGTGACTAATTTGTAATTGTGTAAAGTACAGCTTCGAAACTCATCACACAGTGACTAATCTGTAATTGTGTGAAATAATGCTTCCAAACTCATCACACAGTGACTAATTTGTAATTGTGTAAAGTAATGCTTCCAAACTCATCACGCAGTGACTAATTTGTAATTGTGTAAAATAATGCTTTCAAACTCATCATGCAGTGACTAATTTGAAATTGTGTTAAGTAATGCTTCCAAACTCATCACGCAGTGACTAATTTGTAATTGTGTAAAGTGCTGCTTCCAAACTCTTCACACAATGGCTAATTTGTAATTGTAAAAAGTAGTGCTTCCAAACTCACCACGCAGTGACTAATTTGTAATTGTGTAAAGTAATGCTTCCAAACTCATTATGCAGTGACTAATTTGTAATTGTTTAAAGTAATGCTTCCAAACACCTCACGCAGTGACTAATTTGTAATTGTGTTAAGTAATGATTCCAAACTCATCACGCAGTGACTAATTTGTAATTGTGTAAAATATTGCTTCCAAGCTCATCACGCTGTGACTAATTTGTAATTGTGCAAAGTAATGCTTCCAAATGCATCACACATTGACAAATTTGTACTTGTGTAAAGTAATGCTTCCAAACTCATCACACAGTGACTAATCTGTTATTGTGTGAAGTAATGCGTCTCAAACTCATCACACAGTGCCTGATTTGTAATTTTGTAAAGTGCTGCTTCCAAACTCATCACAGAGTGACTAATCTGTAATTGTGTAATGTGATGCTTCCAAACTCATCAAAGAGTGACTAATTTGTAAATGTGTAAAGTAATGCTTCCAAATTCATAACGCAGTGACTAATTTGTAATTGTGTAAAGTAATGCTATTAAACACATCACGCCGTGACTAATCAGTAATTGTGTTAAGTAATGCTTCCAAACTCATCACGCAGTGACTAATTTGTAATTGTGTAAAATAATGCTTCCAAACTCATCACGCTGTGACTAATTTGTAAATGTGCAAAGTAATGCTTCAAAATGCATCACACATTGACTAATTTGTAATTGTGTAAAGTAATGCTTCCAAACTCATCACGCAGTGACTAATTTGTAATTGTGTAAAGTAATGCTTCCAAACTCATCACACAGTGACTAATTTGTAATTGTGTAAAGTAATGCTTCCAAACTCATCACGCAGTGACTAATTTGTAATTGTGTAAAGTAATGCTTCCAAACTCATCATGCAGTGACTAATTTGTAATTGTGTTAAGTAATGCTTCCAAACTCATCAAGCAGTGACTAATTTGTAATTGTGTAAAGTGCGGCTTCCAAACTCTTCACACAATGGCTAATTTGTAATTGTGTAAAGTGCTGCTTCCAAACTCATCACACAGTGACTAATTTATAATTGTGTAAAGTGCTGCTTCCAAACTCATCACACAGTGACTAATTTGTAATTATGTAAAGTAGTCATTCCAAGCTCATCACACAGTGACTAATTTGTAATTGTGTAAAGTGCTGCTTCCAAACTCTTCACACAATGGCTAATTTGCAATTGTTTAAAGTAATGCTTCCTGACTCATCACGCAGTGACTAATTTGTAATTGTGTTAAGTAGTGCTTCCAAACTCATCACGCAGTGACTAATTTGTAATTGTGTAAAGTAATGCTTCCAAACTCATGACACAGTGACTAATTTGTAATTATGTAAAGTAGTCCTTCCAAGCTCATCACAGAGTGACTAATTTGTAATTGTTTAAAGTGCTGCTTCCAAACTAATTTCATCACACAGTGACTAATTTGTAATTGTGTAAAGTACAGCTTCCAAACTCATCACACAGTGACTAATCTGTAATTGTGTGAAATAATGCTTCCAAACTCATCCCACAGTGACTAATTTGTAATTGTGTAAAGTAATGCTTCCAAACTCATCACGCAGTGACTAATTTGTAATTGTGTAAAGTAATGCTTTCAAACTCATCATGCAGTGACTAATTTGTAGTTGTGTTAAGTAATGCTTCCAAACTCCTCACGCAGTGACTAATTTGTAATTGTGTAAAGTGCTGCTTCCAAACTCTTCACACAATGGCTAATTTGTAATTGTGTAAAGTGCTGCTTCCAAACTCATCACACAGTGACTAATTTATAATTGTGTAAAGTGCTGCTTCCAAACTCATCACACAGTGACTAATTTGTAATTATGTAAAGTAGTCCTTCCAAGCTCGTCACACAGTGACTAATTTGTAATTGTGTAAAGTGCTGCTTCCAAACTCTTCACACAATGGCTAATTTGTAATTGTTTAAAGTAATGCTTCCTGACTTATCACGCAGTGACTAATTTGTAATTGTGTAAAGTAATGCTTCCAAACTCATCACGCAGTGACTAATTTGTAATTGTGTAAAGTAATGCTTCCAAACTCATCACACAGTGACTAATTTGTAATTATGTGAAGTAGTCCTTCCAAGCTCATCACACAGTGACTAATTTGTAATTGTGTAAAGTGCTGCTTCCAAACTAGTTTCATCACACAGTGACTAATTTGTAATTGTGTAAAGTACAGCTTCCAAACTCATCACACAGTGACTAATCTGTAATTGTTTGAAATAATGCTTCCAAACTCATCACACAGTGACTAATTTGTAATTGTGTAAAGTAATACTTCTCAAACTCATCACACTGTGACAGATTTGTAATTATGTTAAGTGCTGCTTCCAAACTCATCACACAGTGACTAATCTGTAATTGTGTAATGTGATTCTTCCAAACTCATCAAACAGTGACTAATTTGTAAATGTGTAAAGTAATGCTTCCAAACTCATCACGCAGTGACTAATTTGTAATTGTGTAAAGTAATGCTTCCTGACTCATCACTCAGTGACTAATTTGTAATTGTGTAAAGTAATGCTTCCAAACTTATCACGCAGTGACTAATTTGCAATTGTGTAAATTAATGCTTCCTGACTCATCACACAGTGACTAATTTGTAATTGTGTAAATTAATGCTTCCTGACTCATCAGACAGTGACTAATTTGTAATTGTGTAAAGTAATGCTTCCAAACTCATCACGCAGTGAGTAATTTGTAATTGATTAAAGTAATGCTTCCAAACTCATTACACTGTGACTAATCTGTTATTGTGTGTAGTGCTGCTTCCAAACTCATCACACAGTGACTAATCTTTTATTGTGTAAAGTAGTCTTTCCAAACTCATTACACAATGACTAATTTGTAATTGTGCAAAGTAATGCTTCCAAATGCATCACACAGTGACTAATTTGTAATTGTGTAAAGTAATGCTTCCAAACTCATTACTCAGTGACTAATTTGTAATTGTGTAAAGTAATGCTTCCAAACTCATCACGCAGTGACTAATTTGTAATTGTGTAAGGTAATGCTTCCAAACTCATCACGCAGTGACTAATTTGTAATTGTATAAAGTAATGCTTCCAAACTCATCACGCAGTGACTAATTTGTAATTGTGTAAAGTAATGCTTCCAAACTCATCACGCAGTGACTAATTTGTATTTGTTTAAACTAATGTTTCCAAACTCATCACGCAGTGTCTAATTTGTAATTGTGTAAAGTAATGCTTCCAAACTCATCACTCAGTGACTAATTTGTAATTGTGTAAAGTAATGCTTCCAAATTCATGACGTAGTGACTAATTTTTAATTGTGTAAAGTAATGCTTCAAAACTCATCACGCAGTGACCAATTTGTAATTGTGTAAAATAATGCTTCCAAACTCGTCACTGCACGCAGTGACTAATTTGTAATTGTTTAAAGTAATGCTTCCAAACTCATCACGCAGTGTCTAATTTGTAATTGTTTAAAGTAATTCTTCCAAACTCATCACGCAGTGACTAATTTGTAATTGTGTAAAGTAATGCTTCCAAACTCATCACGCAGTGACTAATTTGTAATTGTTTAAACTAATGCTTCCAAACTCATCACTCAGTGACTAATTTGTAATTGTGTAAAGTAATGCTTCAATAGTGAAGTAACTGGTCCACATGTAACAAGAAAGCCTTTACATTATTACAAGCAAGACGTCTTTATTTCTCTAGAAAATGTCTTCTTTATAAGCTAAATTAATTTCTATTTGACCAGGCTATATAGTAGAGTAGTGTATAGCGTGGAAAATCGTAGGTGTGGAGGGTTGAGATAAGCCGTATTTCATCCACGACCTTTCCGGATTTGTGTTTTGGAAAAGAGATTGATTCCTAAATTTTTATAAACCTTTCCGCAAAATTTTATTACATGTTTTTAATTTTGAATTAAGAAATAATATATAAGTACCTGTGTTTTATCGGTGAATAAAATACAGTTAGGAGTTCGGATGCGTAGTAATTAAATCACGAGTGCGTTAGTACGAGTGATTTAATTTCTCGCATCCGAACGACTAATAAAAAAAATAGCCTACAAAGCCACAATGAAGGTACTCAATGACTTGGCAGAAGCCAGAGCAACAAGATAATACACCATTAAGGGCACGACAATAAAGATCGTAGACAAACATCAAACGCCAACGTCCCAATGGGCTTTAGGTAGGCGTCATCATAGGGTCTACAGCCTGTCCGGTCATCGTACAATTAAAGAGGAAAGCATAATGGCGAACTGTAAAAGGGTCCACCACCAAGCATGCAGTACGTTGCAAAATGATATGATCATAACCTCTTTTGATAAACTTTTTAACAAGTTTAACAAAGATAGTATGAAAGTGATTATGACCAAGAATCTTACGAAGTTTATAAATCACATCTCCATAGAAGTCATGTTGTGATAGTCCTTGTCGCAGAAGAGTCCTTATATTACTTTTATATTTGGAAAGAAGATCAGGGTTAAGATAATAAAATTTTGCAAAGGTTTTACGAAGTTTATGGTAACGGTAATCCTGATTGAGTAGCTTTTTAGTTATACAATAATTACGAATATTAATGTCCTCAACTCGAGTACAAGCTCTTGAAAAACGAATAAGTTGAGACACATACACCCCATAAGAAGTTGCTCGGGGAACATCCCCATCCAAGTGTGGGTAATTAACAATGTCAAAATTAAAATCATCTCTCTTGGCATAGATTTTGCTAATTATTTCACCATTTTCAATCGAGAGATTTAAATCAAGAAAAGAAGCGTATTTATCAGATATATTAGCTTTATTTAGCTGAAGTTCTTTAGGATAAATATTATCAACCATATTTGGAAAGAAAGGGTTGTCAATGTTCAGTATGTCATCCAGATACCGAGAGGTGTCGTTAAAAGCTTCAATAACAACTGCCTGGGTATACCAACAATTTGTCTATAAACGGTGGTACCATACCTGACGATAATATTATCTAATAGGAAGATGAGTGCTTCACAAACTTCATAGCAAGTCCACATAGTATACTTGTCTAAACTGCCGTTATGAAAAACGCTTTAATATTATTAGAAATGTAATAAACACACGGTTCTCTTTGTCCTTCTCCAGCAATGGTGAAGAGACCCACCTTTATGACTGGATCTCTTGGATCAGCGGAGCTTGCTTTTGGAATTGAACTTCTATCCCATAAAGAAGGGATAGAACCTGTTCTCGAAACATAAACTATATACATACAATATGAATACAAACAGGCTATCATGAATACAATGGTTTATGAAATATGTGAATAGGCTTAAACTGTGTCCAAAGATGTTATGCAAACTATTGAAATACTGAAATAAAAGTCACCATTTCAGTTACGTTAACAAGTGCATATCCACACAATGAACAATCAATTTGCTACCTTTATGTCTCTAGGTGTGTTAGCGCTTTTGATTTCACCCCTTGACCTCTGTACACCTAGTTGGTCCAAATCACATTACACTTAGTATTGAACAAAATGTTTTTGAACAAAGCAATCCGTCATAATATTTATACAAGGTGTACTTCCGAAATGAAGACGGAATAAATGAAGTAAGTTAGTCTAGACCATCTGCGACGCTTGCTTTTTTTCAAGACAAACGTCTAGAAACTTTCTTCTTAATTATTTTTGACGCGACAGTCATTTTACCGAGATTCTGGTATAGTTTCTGATTGTCTGATACAGACGCACCTTCTATCCAAGATATACAAAACGGCAAAAAGACAATAAATTAATAAATAAACAAAGAGGGGAACTTCATCATTAAATGTGGACGGTCAAAAATACTATAATAATGATGAAAATAATAATAATAATAAAAATATTGTATTCTTCCTAGCCAGTGTCCGTGTAAACATCGGGAGAAGAACTACAGTATCGGTGAGGAAGTTGTCATGGGCTGTAATAAATGGTGAGTAAATGCCAGAATAAGGCGACGTTGACAAAGCTTTTGTTTTGAGTTTTTCAGTATTTACTGCACGTATATAAACATAGAGGATCTTAAACGAGTTCCCATTTCATATAAGATTTATGAAACGAGTTATGAATTATTTTAATTTTAACGCCTTTTGGCGAGTTAAAATTAAAAATAATTCATAACGAGTTTCATAAAACGTATATGGAATGGGAACGAGTTTAAGATCCATTTTATCACATAACATTGCAATCAAATTAGTAAAAAGTAATTCAGATGGACATAGAACCGCAACGACGTCAGACACACTTTAGCGCCAAAACGTCATAACATATGTGACGTCGTAACGTCGCGTCTCACACATAACGTTGCGTATAAAATAGCAGTTTACGATTTAACAAACCAACAACAATGTTTTGTATAACGTGCATTATTTTTATAATCTGTCACAAATAATAAGTTTATGACTCAGATCTGGGTGAATTGGTAATAAATAACATAGTTTCAGTTAATAAACTTGCGTAGTGTTACAGGTTTATCTCAACCAATCAAAATCGTTCCAGGTTGTATTACACGTGTGTCATACAATGTCATACATAGAAAATCTTAAACGAGTTCCCATTTCATATAAGATTTATGAAACGAGATATGAATTA
Organism: Cyrtodaria siliqua; assembly: GCA_037043455.1. Lineage (NCBI taxonomy): Eukaryota > Metazoa > Mollusca > Bivalvia > Adapedonta > Hiatellidae > Cyrtodaria > Cyrtodaria siliqua. The sequence goes on from JAWPHD010004911.1 coordinate 13,393, forward strand.
TTTTAATTTTAACGAGCCTTTAGGCGAGTTAAAATTAAACGTAATTCATAACGAGTTTCATAAATCTAATATGGAATGGAAACGAGTTTAAGATCCTTTTTATCACATAACATTGCAATCAAATTAGTAAAAATTAATTCAGATGGACATAGAACCGCCACGACGTCAGTCACACTTCAGCGCCAAAACGTCATAAAATATGTGACGTCGTAACGTCGCGTCTCGCACATAACTTTGCATATAAAAGAGTTCGTGTTTTACCTCTTTACAAAATAGCAGTTTACGCCAACTTTTTAATAAACCAGCAACAATGTTTTGTATAACGTGCATTATTTTTTATAAGCTGTCACAAATAATAAGTTTATGACTAGATCTGGGTGAATTTGTAATAAATAAAATAGTTACAGTTAATAAACTTGCGTAGTGTTACAGGTTTAACTCAACCAATCGAAATCGTTCCAGGCTGTATTACACGTGTGTCATACAACAGAATATTACATGGGTGTTCGACACTGCTAACAAGGGACGTTATGTGATAAAATAGAATATCAAATGGGTGTTCGACACTGCTAACAAGAGACGTTATGTGATACATGTGTTTACTGGTGTATACCTTTAGTCATGCATTTATATGTAGGAAGCATGTATCAAATTAATATGTATGAATAACTTGCTTTTTTATTTCGCAAATTTAAGAGACAGTTTAAACGTTATTAACATTGTGAATATAAACAAATATGACAACTAATATATTAATTATAGTACCTGCAAAACTGGCTGTACGTGGAATTGTATAACACAAACAGTTTGCGATGATGAAGTTACCTGCCCAAATAATATGGAATTCCGGAATGGCAACGTATGTCCGTACACATGTACATCGTATGGCCCGAGCAGAACGTGTCACCAGGATCTTCCGTACCTAGGAGGTTGCGCATGCCCCGACGGTCTTGTGATATCGGACGATGTGTGTATATTATTATCGTTTTATCTGTGTAATGTTCTAAAACTTGCTAATTAAAAGAACAGTTGCGACTCCAAAACTAAATGATAACAGGTATGTCTTACAACAGTAGTGTATCTATAACGTGGGTGGAGACAAGGAGTCCGGACACCCCCAGTATATATTTTCCCGACATAAACATAGTTCACTAAGTCCATTTGTAGCGAATATAGAAAATGTATTTTATACCTGTCCGGCTGTTAGAATAGTTGATTTTCACCATGCGAACGATGTATCAACTAAAGCGAATGTAGTCTTTAAAACGAGTAAGAAACAAGTTCACAACTGTCTACCTGTTCGTACTAATTAAAAAACAAACATTTTAGTGGGTTTATATTGTCACAGATCGATACCTGGTGGGCCTGAGATACCAAGGGCCGTAGGCTAGCGGTTTCGATGTGTTGCAAGTCCCAAATAACAGGTCTTAATCTCGCACACTATAAACCCCCTGGAAATAGGTTATTTCGTTAATATCTGACATAGATGTTAAGTATTTAATACACACATTTTCTGGACATAATATGACCATCTCTCAACACCGAACGAAGACAATATACAGCTGCATTCTGTTTTTAACAATTTTAATTTATTGTTTGAAAGTAGCTTAGCTTTTAAATAACGTAATCGTTGTTTTGGATGTTTTCTGACGTAAAATTGTTTAAAATGACGTTCTAACGATTGAAGGCCTGACTTCAGGGGTCTTGATAGGTTATTAAAAATACATCAGTAACCAATCAGCAATGATTTAAAATGTTTAAAATAAACTATATTAGATTATAATGTTAAAATTTTGCTTTTAATTTGTACAGGGCAGACATTGTATCGAATATAGTGAATGTCATTGCATATTTGCATCTAAACATTACGAGGCAGGATCTACACTGAATATTGGCTGCAAGGAAGTGTAAGTAACGCATGTCCGAACCAATGGCATGTATAATGCTATGTTTCAAGCATATACGTCACAATTGTTCTTAAGTTACTATTATATATTATACGTTATATGGGTATAGGCTAGCAGTTGTGTTAGGGCGATGGAAAAAAACGAAAAGTGTCCCATACGACGATAGAGAGTGTAAACAATGTAATTTGTTGGAAGACGAATACCACTTTGTAATAGAATGTAAAAACTACAATGAATTAAAAAAACAATACTTTTGGAAAGATCCTAGTTTCATGAAATTTAAACAATTAATGAAGCATGACAATAAAAATGAAACACGAAATTTAGGAATATATGTATGTAAGGCGTTTGAACTAAGGCAACGACTAAACAATGTTTAATCCGTTAATTTGTTTTCCTAAAAAATCTCTATAATTCACCTTATACATATAGTATAAGTGATAACCTTGTTGGATACATATGAAATAAAAAAAAGTAACAGAAACAAGAATGTTTCTTCTACGCTTCATTATCAATTATTGAATATGTTCACCTATAAAAACAAATTCGTTCTGGTAATGGTACAGTAATTTGATTGGAGGTAAATCATGCAATTATTGTTTTATGGTGACATCATCGATTTCAATTATACCTATTTTTTATTTGCATGTATACGTTGTTATATTTTGTTTCAGAAAATGCATAAACAGGACATGGGTGACAATTTTAGACGAGTGCCAATGTAAGACTTTAAAGCCAGAAATTGAATATATACTGACGATCAATGAAAACGCACCATTAACTCCATATGTTTATACTGTTGGATTATTCACCAGCCATTTGGAATACAAATGCTGAACCAATATTTTCTATGTTTAAAGTATTAAATTTGTCTTATTGGTTTATTGGTAGGCTTTTATGACAAGCAGTTACGCAATTATTTACCTTGTCATTTAACCTTGTTTAACATGGATAAACATAAAATGCAAATTGTTCCACTAAATTTCAAGCTGCATTAATATTCTCGGAATAAATTTCAATTCGTTTTACAGGCCTTTTTATTGTTTGACTTATGACAATATTATGGCATGAATGTTTCTGAGAAAAATATTTCTTATTGCGATGTAACTGAAGAAACCCGGAAATGCACGTGCATTTCATAATACCAATGTGGAATGCACACAATCCAGATATGCACGTAAACATATGTTAAATGTCGACTCGTTATATGGAAAACATCATATTTTGTCCAAAATGCCTACAATTCTAACTTTTAAAATGTTTGTTTTGTGGTGCGTTTTCATTGACCGTGAGTATATAGATTTTATATTCTGATTCTATGGACTCTTGGGTGGGGCGGTGCTGTAGTGGCGTTAAGCGGGTGATTTCATGTAAGGTGATTTTCCATAACCCCTGAATATGGATATATACTGTCTTCAGGTTCGATGGACTCTTGGGTGGGGCGGTGTTGTAGTGGCGTTAAGCGGGTGATTTCATGTAAGGTGATTTTCCATAACCCCTGAATATGGATATATACTGACTTCAGGTTCGATGTAATCTTGGGTGGGGCGGTGCTGTAGTGGCGTTAAGCGGGTGATTTCACGTAAGGTGATTTTCCATGAACCCTGAATATGTATATAGATATATGTACTGTCTTCAAGTTCGATGGAATCTTGGGTGAGGCGGTGCTGTAGTGGCGTTAAGCGGGTGATTTCATGTAAGGTGAATTTCCAAAACCCCTGAATATGTATATAGATATATGTACTGTATTCAGGTTCGATGGAATCTTGGGTGGAACGGTGCTGTAGTGGCGTTAAGCGGGTGATTTCATGTAAGGTGACGGTGGTGTTCGGGGCGCGAGCTGTGCTGTGGTGGCGTTAAGCGAGGAATTCCATGATTCTGCGGGAAGAGGGCATTAACCGAATTCCACAGTTTTCGATCTATCAGAGCTGCTCTTAATATCATAATATTGGACTTATCAGAATACGTTTTTTCTAGAAAAAAGAAAGTGGGTGTTTTTAAAATCGTAAACGGCTGGCCGTCTGGAAATATCTGGCACATATACAACTTCTGTATAGAGTAGAACTTTATCTAGACTTACTATGGAAAACGTCAATGCCACATAATGTTGGGTATGACCGGGAACATCACGCAGCTGAGGTTCTTTGTATAAAGAAAAGTATGACACTCGTAGGGATATCAAATTGTGCACAGTTAAGTACATTACCCTTTGTGGTATATTTTTTCCAGTAAAGCACTTTGTCTTTTGTGGTACCTTTAAATATATTTTCACTGGAACACACTTCGTGATTGATACATACAAATGCTCCTAGGATATGTAGACACAAAATAAAGATTCTTTTAAACATTGTTTTTATTTCTAGCATTTAACAAAATTGACGTAGATATCAATAATTTTCTTTCTTTCTACTGATACTGAACATTTATTTTGATTATCACGACAGCGTTGTTATCGAGGAAGGGTTTACGGGCTTTATGCATTACTAATTAACACAGAAGTTCAGCGAGATTTTTAACGTGCACAAGGTATAGCTCTCCCTACACACGGGACCCTCCGAAGGATTGCATGCTTTCACCACAGTACCTTGCCCGAGGAAAACAGTGCTGGAGTGCATTTGAAAAATCAGGACGTGACCCCACAGGGCACCGAACCCGTGACGTTTGGGACGAGAGTCAAGTATGCTAGACATCGGCCACCGTAACTGAGCACACATTTATTGGAACGAACGTAAATGCAAAACGAGTGTCTGTCTTAGTAACTAGGACTTGCATCACTACTAAAGTTGAACACAAACATGACTTTCATTATAATAACCCTCATTGAAGGTAATGCTGAATATTTCGATACTTAACACATACATTAAAGTTCAACGAAAAAAACAACGAGACACATATTTGATGTGTGCGTTATTTAACGATTTTTCACACCAAAACATTTAAAAACAAAACTTAACATTAATCGAATAATAAAACTGTTTCCTATATATTGTTGCCATTATATTGTGTATAATTACTATTAACATGTGTATTTGTAGCAGTATGTTGGGCTTCCGGAGACCGCCATTACTACACGTTTGATGGTACCCATTACTCCTTCCAGGGCACGTCTCAGTATATATTTGCGAAATCAGACGACTACACATTCGAAGTAACTGGTACGCATGTTTATTTGGTGAAACCAGAGTATGAAAGCAGAAAATTGGAAATCGCCGAACACGATACTGAAATACAAAAAAAACAGGGCTGGTTTAAATCTCCGACATGACCGCTAAGAAACAATATAAACACAGTGACATAATTTTTTTTAAACAATTGAAAGTGTAATGAAAAGTAGATCTAGGTATAAAAGACTAACAGGAAAGATAGCATTCACTCAGGCAACCAAAACACGTATACAACACAAGCAGCTATTACAAGGAAAGATAGCATTCACACAGGCAACCAAAACACGTACAGAACACAAGCAGCTATTACAAGGAAAGATAGCATTCACACAGGCAACCAAAACACGTATAGAACACAAGCAGCTATAACAAGGAAAGATAGCATTCACACAGGTAACCAAAACACGTATAGAACACAAGCAGCTATAACAAGGAAAGATAGCATTCACACAGGCAACCAAAACACGTATAGAACACACGCAGCAATAACAAGGAAAGATAGCATTCACACAGGCAACCAAAACACGTATAGAACACAAGCAGCTATTACAAAGAAAGATAGCATTCACACAGGCAACCAAAACACGTATACAACACAAGCAGCTATTACAAGGAAAGATAGCATTCACACAGACAACCAAAACACGTATAGAACACAAGCAGCTATTACAAGGAAAGATAGCATTCACACGGGCAACCAAAACACGTATAGAACACAAGCAGCTATTAAAGGAAAGATAGCATTCACACAGGCAACCACAGCACTTATAGAACATAAGCAGCTATAACAATGAAAGATAGCATTCACACAGGCAACCGAAACACGTATAGAACACAAGCAGCTATTACAAGGAAAGATAGCATTCACACAGGCAACCAAAACACGTATAGAACTCAAGCAGCAATTACAAGGAAAGATAGCATTCACACAGGCAACCAAAACACGTATAGAATACACGCAGCTATTACAAGCAAATGTAGCATTCACACAGGCAACCAAAACACGTATAGAACACAATCAGCTATAACAAGGAAATATAGCATTCACACAGGCAACCAAAACACGTATAGAACACAAGCAGCTATTACAAGGAAAGATAGCATTCACACAGGCAACCAAAACACGTATAGAACACAAGCAGCTATTACAAGGAAAGATGGCATTCACACAGGCAACCAAAACACGTATAGAACACAAGCAGATATTACAAGGAAAGATAGCATTCACACAGGCAACCAAAACACGTATACAACACAAGCAGCTATTACAAGGAAAAAGAGAAGCGACGTGCGCGACACCACAAACATAATAGTGGTACCGATTTGAACTGTCAGTGACGGTTTAAATCAAGTTTAAACCAAATTTGGAACATAGTTTTGTAGTTAATAGATCTTTATTTCCTTCAAACATAGGAGAGTTTACATAGATATTACAGTCAAAACATATACAGATGATTGTAGAATTCTCATACTGATTTAACACTAAGGAAAAGCATATCCCATCGAACTATAAACAACCACCATATTTCAATTAAGGATGTATTTCGAGCCTATTCTAATTAGGGAGGGGCAGGTGGGTGTGGAGTGAGGTGGGAGTGGGGTGGGGGGTGGGAGTGTAGGTGTTGGGGGAGAGATAATTTATATGAGAAAATGATGGTGTTATTCAATTTTGTATCAGATGGTGAGGCCCTCCAAATACAGATTTTGTATATGAAGTCAAGATATTAAACACAGAAGCAGGGTTTTCATTAGTTGTGTTTTGGTGTTTTTTTGTTCTAAAACAACGAAATATCAATAAAGTTTTGTATTTAGTACAGCTAATGTGTTAATTTGTTGTTTTCTTCTTCATAAATATAAAGCGTCTTCGTGGTCGAATGGTTGACGACGTTGCGTTGTAAACCTTCTCCTCTCACCGCTGCGGGTTCGAATCCCAATGGGAGCTCGACTTGTAAGTGAGGAAGTGTCGATTCTTACGGATAGAGGTGTACAGTACTGGTTCTACCAAGGAAAAGTGGGTGATCTGTCTCCACCACAAAAAATCGACCGTCATATATAACCTTACATTTGTTGAAAACAAACAAACAAATCAATATAGCAATGCTATTAAAGGAGCAAACCCATCAACAGTTTGTAATTATGTTTGATGTATGTCCTTCACTCCGCTTTGTTGTGCCCGTAACGTTTGTTTCCCTTGGTGCTCTGACTTCAGACAAGTCATCGAGTACTATGAGAATAGCTTCTTAGCTTTAACTTATATTTTGATATATTATATACATGAACATTTCTGTGTTTTTTCTTATTATACCTATCTACGCTTTCTCAAATATAAAGGGTTAACTCGGCGGGGTTTGGTGCATCCTTGAACCAGTTTAAACTCCCCGGTTGTCCCTTTTGCCACCGACCTTTCCAAGGCGGTACCCCTGTTGTCAACCGTTAATGTTTGTGATGTCATTTTTTACTGAATGTGTTTGTGATGTACTTTTTGAATCACCTTTGCGTTGTAATACTTGTTGGAGTGACAGTATTCTGTGAATGCTACTTTTCCAATTGGGACTAATAACCATTTCTTTACTCGGGCCATAATTTACCTACCTGAGCTAATCGGTCATGTAGCATGTTAGCAGCAGTAAATAAACAAGCTTTCCGTGCTTTTGCAATGGCCATTTGACGTCGGGAAATAGGTCCTTAATTAACTAAACGGTTGTAACTTCATGTCCATGAATACATCTCACCACCAATAAGAACATCACGCCGATCAAGTCGTATTTGGTAAACGACTATCTATTTTCTGTTATTAGGTGCCTCCAGTTGTTACCTCTCAGATTGCCTTATATGGAAACTTTGCTACTCCTACCACTAGCACGCTTTTCTGAGCCACAATGCTCGCTTCGACTCGTGCTATTAGAGATTTGCAGAGCTACTCCATATACTGTACCTACTTTATAAATAATTGGAGTGAGTCATAGCTCTATGGTAGGTACGGACACACAATAAGAGCCATTGGTTCATATCTAGAAAGCAGCGTACATTAACATGCGTCTTTGACGTTACGTAATACCACTAGTGAACTGTCGAAATTAGGAATTGTACTATTACACTCAAAGGCTGTAAGTTATGTGATAAAAGCTTAAACTTACTGTTTTACTTCCAAACAGGATCCAAAGTTCCCTGTGGTTCCACGGGTGTCACGTGCAAGTCCATCGCAGTGACCATCTATAATCAAACTTTCCACCTGGTGCGGGGTCGTCAACTTCAAATAGGCTCCACCAGTGTCAGTTCTAATCAGTACTTTACCCAGGGCCTCGTTGTGGAGCCGATTGGTGGGATATTTACGGCAATAATGGCGCCTGAAGTCGGAATTACAGTTACATATGATCAAGGTAACGCTTAGCTTATCTGTGTAACGTCTGTAGCAAGTCACTAGGGTAAAGTGGCAAACGAGCTTAGCGTAGATCAGTCTAAATAATGACTGTTTGTATTTGTTTGCATTGATATCTAATGATGCCTATGCGGAGGTGTATCTATTGATTTCGATATGGTTAACTTACTTATTTTACATATGCAGTATGTCCAACATGGTTTATTTATCAATTATATCCAGTCTGTACAACATAGATTAGCCACTGTGTGATTATAAATCAACTATATACAGTCTGTACAACATGGTTTAGCCACTGTGTGATTATAAATCAACTATATCCAGTATGTCCATCATGGTTTAGCCATTGTGTGATTATATATCAACTATATACAGACTGCACAACATGGTTTAGCCACTGTGTGATTATATATCAACTATATCCAGTATGTCCAACATGGTTTAGCCATTGTGTGATTATATATCAACTATATCAAGTATGTACAACATGGTTTAGACATTGTGTGATTATATATCAACTATATACAGTATTACAACATGGTTTAGCCATTGTGTGATTGTATATCAACTATATACAGTATGTCCAGCATGGTTTAGCCATTGTGTGATTATATATCAACTATATCCAGTATGTCCAGCATGGTTTAGCCATTGTGTGATTGTATATCAACTATATACAGTATGTCCAGCATGGTTTAGCCATTGTGTGATTATATATCAACTATATACAGTATTACAACATGGTTTAGCCATTGTGTGATTGTATATCAACTATATACAGTATGTCCAGCATGGTTTAGCCATTGTGTGATTATATATCAACTATATACAGTATTACAACATGGTTTAGCCACTGTGTGATTGTATATCAACTATATACAGTATGTCCAGCATGGTTTAGCCATTGTGTGATTATATATCAACTATATCCGGTATGTCCAACATGGTTTAGCCATTGTGTGATTGTATATCAACTATATACAGTATGTCCAGCATGGTTTAGCCATTGTGTGATTATATATCAACTATATCCAGTATGTCCAGCATGGTTTAGCCACTGTGTGATTATATAAAGCATCTATATCCAGTATGTACAACATGGTTTCACCACTGTATGATTATATATCAACTATATCCAGTATGTCCAACATGGTTTAGGTAATGCGTGCTTATATATCAACTATATCCAGTATGTCCAACATGGTTTAGCCATTGTGTGATTGTATCTCAACTATATACAGTATGTCCAACATGGTTTAGGTAATGCGTGATCATATATCAACTATATCCAGTATGTCCAACATGGTTTAGCCACTATGTGATTATATATCAACTATATCCAATCTGTACAACATGGTTTAGCCACTGTGTGATTGTTTATCAACTATATACAGTATGTCCAACATGGTTTAGGTAATGCGTGATTATATATCAACTATATCCAGTATATCCAACATGGTTTAGCCACTGTGTGATTATATATCAACTATATCGAGTATATACAACATGGTTTATATATCAACTATATCCAGTATGTACAACATGGTTTAGCCACTGTGTGATTATATATCAACTATATCCAATCTGTACCACATGGTTTTGCCATTGTGTGATTATATGTCAACTATATACAGTCTGTACAACATGGTTTAGCCACTGTATGATTATATGTCAACTATATAAGGTCTGTACAACATGGTTTAGCCAGTGTGTGATTATATATCAACTAACTCCAGATGTCCAACATGGTTTAGCCATTGTGTGATTATCTATCAACTATTTTCAGCGAGCCATAAATATACTGAAAGGAAAAAGACGCAGGGTGCGTTTTTCCTTTATATATTGCATATACTGCACACTTAATTCCATATATATTCCAAGGAAATCCCAAAATGTTTTGTAAAAAAAAAAGTGCAGTTAGTTAGAGAAAGGACACAACTGTGATGTTGTAGACGTTTTAATCACAGTACACGTTGTAACAAGAAATTCATAAATGCTGAAGTTCCTCTTTGAAAAATTGAGACAGTTCAGTACTGTATTTAATGTTAAGTGATTGCAACATTTAAAGCCTAAGTTTGCTAACCTGCTTGAGCCAAATGCGCATTCTGACGATAATGAAACTTTAAAGGGGTAACCTTTGGTGTGTTCAGTGCTGTTTAAACCTTCTTTCTAAAAGGACAGGCCTAATCTCGACCTGTACCATTCGATTAGCAGTAGCATATTAAACATACAATATATAGCGGAAATACGCACCCTGCGTTTCTTTTTCCTTTCAGTATACATAACTTGATATTGTCTTCAGCTATTCTTTTCATTTTTGTCAGCAGGGCTTTAAACCTTAAAGCTACATACACTTCAGTTACCATGGACAATGTTTTCATATTGTTTACATTATATGCGTACATGTATATATTTATGTAATTCTTAAAATCGTAATAGTGATATTGTATAAAACATATAGACTATTGAAGATATTTAAACATAATTCTTATATTGTATACACATCACCCAAACGTTTAATCAATATTAATCATTGTATCTCAAATACTACCATTTTCTACCATTTTAGAAAAAAAGCGAAGTTTCTATACATATTTTATTATTTCTGTATCATTGATTTAACCACGATTGTAGCATGGTCACTGAAAATTCCCTTTGTAATACCAAATTGAAAATAACACCAGTCAGAATAAATGGTGTACTACAACGGCCAGTTATTGGAAGTTAGAGTATGACAGGGAGCTGAAATGGACATGCTACAAAACAAATAGAGTATGGTTTCAACTCTTTGGTTAATTTAAACACCTCGATGAGCAACGCCTGTCTCGATGTTTAGAATAACCAACACAATGAGACCATACTCTAACTATTACTTGTAAATGTATTCTATCTTGTCTGAGGACCATACGTTAGACTGGCTTATAGCCAAATAATTTATGCTCTTGAAATAAATAAATTATTATTATTATTATTATTATTATTATTATTAATAATTATTATTATTATTATTATTATTAATTATTATTATAGGTACCCGCGTGTACATCTACCTGTCAGCTCGATGGAAGGGAAGGGTTTCGGGATTGTGTGGTAACTTTGATGGCAACATCGAAAATGACTTTACATCAAGTACAGGAGGGCTATCGTCAATTCCGGAATTTGTCAACAGGTGGAGGAGGAACACTCAAGAAGGTCCAGAGATTTATTCCACCGACGTTAACCAGACGCCGTGTTCTGTAAGTATGTCCACAGGCTGATTTCAAAGACGTTTATCAGATGCCCTATTATTTTAAGTATGTCCACAGATTGATTTCAAAAAGGTTTAGCGGACGCCTTATTCTGAATGTATGTCCTCTGATTGATTTATGTCAAAGACATTAAACACCTTGTTCTGTAAGAATCTCCAAATATTGATTTCGATGACCTTGACCAGTCGCCTTGTTCTGAAAGAATGTCCACATATTGATTCCAAAGACTTTAATCAGACGCCTTGTTCTGCAAGAATGTCCAGATTTATTTCAAAGACGTTAACCAGACGTATTGTTTTGTAAGTACGTTTGCAGATTCATTCCAGAGACGTTACCCAAATGTCTTGTTCTGTAAGTATGATTGCAGATTCATTCCAGAGACGTTAACCAGACGTATTGTTTTGTAAGTACGTTTGCAGATTCATTCCAGAGACGTTACCCAAATTTCTTGTTCTGTAAGTATGTTTGCAGATTCATTCCAGAGACGTTAACCAGACGTATTGTTTTGTAAGTACGTTTGCAGATTCATTCCAGAGACGTTACCCAAATGTCTTGTTCTGTAAGTATGTTTGCAGATTCATTCCAGAGACGTTAACCAGACGTATAGTTTTGTAAGTACGTTTGCAGATTCATTCCAGAGACGTTACCCAAATGTCTTGTTCTGTAAGAATGTCCACATATTGAAAGTTATGTTACGCGTTTCGAGGTTGCTTCAAAAAGTTCTGTCACTAGGCATACGATTGTCGAGAATTCGGAAAGGTCTTGCTGCAAACCAGATATGAGTGAATGCATATCCCTTAATTTTAGCAGAAATAACACTGATTTTATTCATTTTGTTTACGGAAATGTTATAATATCTTTTAAACGTCGTAATTATTCTGTATTAATATGTTTTCATATTTTTGTACAAATCCTGGTCCTTCAGTGTTTAAATTTCATATTCAATACATTATTGTAGAATTTTGTACAATGTTTAATGAAAATATTGATCATCCAAAAACGCTATTTCAGCAGATCCATTTAATGTCCATTTATCATTAAATTAATTTTACACGTTAGTTTAAAATGTTAATTTCTAAGACAATGCCATTTCATCTACCATGCTTAAATTCTGAATTTTGTAATGCACAGATATAGCTGGTAATGTATGAGAAATGTCAAAGGTCTTCGACAAGTACTTAAAGAGAAACAGGCATTTAAAAAGTAACAATTAACATACATGAAAACACTCAGGACGAAAATGCCTCAGTATGTATAAGTGATGTGTATTAAATGTTACATAACTTTCGTCACACAAAAGATACAGCATTTATTTTACCATCAATGGAATGGCATTGAAACTCTCTTTCATTTGGTACCAAACATTAACACAATGAGCACATAATTGTTAAAACGCATTAGTGACAGAACTTATTGAATGACCCTCGTATATATGTATAAATAGTAAGTTTTCGCTTTTCGAGACGAATTGTTTCTGGTATTACCTTCAATGCTGTCTAATTTATCCTCGGAATGTCTATATTTGCCTATAGGGACGACTTTTCTTTAGAAAACCTTGGGCTGAGAAGTCATGCGCGATAATCAAGGATACAATTGGCATATTCGCGGAGTGTATTAAACATATTCCCGAAATGGAATTTGACCATTACCACATAGAATGCATGTTTAATGCATGCGGGTATGTACTATTTACATGTTATAAACTAGGGTTCACTGCATTGCTCACTGCATTTGAAAAATAATACGAGAAATACTATTGAACCTAAATTATGATAGCCCGTAAAATGTGCAAAACAGGCAGATCAAGAGTTGCATGTACGCTGCTGTATATGTGTACATCTCTTACTTTACTAATCCGAGCTCAAAAAAGTTAGCATGGGCTTTCTTATAGTATTATCTAGAGCGATGCAAGTGTTATGTGTCAAGCAGATCAAGATTTAAACTATTATATATATATTTGTATAAAGGATCTAACATGAGTACCTTTTTAATATTGAATTGTTTAAACGAGTTGGATACAGTTAATTGATGTGAGTCCATGCCGAGCACCATATCAGTTTACCATTACACACATGTCGTTAATTAAGTCCCGATAAAAGCTTTTTTTATTGCATTTGTTCATAAATGACACCGAAACGCAAACCGACTCTCCCGAGCGCTGAGCAGAACCTTACTTTAAACACACCCGAAGATTGCCTGGTATCTTTTGTATGATTTTATTTTTTCAGCTGCAAAACGGGTCGCGATTGTAACTGTGTGTGTAATGCACTTGCAAACTTCGGTGAATACTGTAACCGTCGTGGAGTCTACATCAAATGGAGAACGCAGTCGCTTTGTCGTAAGTGATATAGTATATTTATTGGTACTCGCCTTTATTTATACTGAACAAAATAAATTTAGCACAATCATACAAAGCATGTCAATTCCATAGACGCGATACGAAGTCGTGTGTGTTCGGGGTCAATGATAAAATGACATAGACATGACAATTAATAATGCTACAAAGTCCTTTGTAAACAAAGTCGGTGATAAAAATAAAGCAAAGATATGTTTGGAACAAATTGTTATAAGCAATCGAAAATCGTTATCATTTCAATGAAAAGGGAGGTAATTTTCATTTCTGAAAGCTTCAAACAATTATATCAATGTTCATATTTTTAATCTATGTCCCTAGAAAGTCGTGCAGAATTTATTTTGTTCAGTGTAGTTCAAACTTATTTATTTTACATCAAATTTAAAGAAAGCTCTCTGAACTTATTTTAATCACTCTTGATGTCTTCGTTGATCGAACCAGCACTCAGCAAATGCAGATAAAGTGCCTTGCTCAGGGACACAACACATATGGTCATGTCGGGGATCGAACCCACGACTTTTATATCTTAGGCCCAACGCTCTACCACTAGACCACATCTTTCCACTTTATTTAGCACTGCTGGACATGATTACACGTCGAAAGCTGCAAATTACTTCTGTGGACACCTGGCACACTGTATGGTCTCCGTGGCCAGGATTAGTTAAGACGCTGCGTCTAAAACTTTCTCGCCTCTCACCGCTGCGGGTTAGAATCCCACTGGGAGCTCGACTTGTCATGTCAAGTGAGAAAATGACGATTCTTATGGATGGCGGGAGGTATACAGTACTGGTTTTGCCCAAGAAAAATGGGGTGGTCTGCCTCCACAAAAAAATAAAAAAATAAAATTCGACCGTCATATCTGACCGCTCACATCTACTAAAATGATGTAAAACACCATTCAAACTAAACAAAGTGACATATTGTCACTGCATTCATCTAGATTATAAACCAGTTATATGAAACATAAATATCTACTACTACGTGGGTGAATCGTTCGGGCTATATACCTAACTACCACCTACAATGGATCAGTGCTCTTTGCCTAACCCTGTCTGTGGAAAAGATGTATGTTAGAGAGACGATATTCTGGTGGTGCAAATTTCTCAATCAAGCTAGTATTGTGTAAAAAAATGTTGTTTTTTTTAGTTAAAATAATGTTGTTGTTTTTTAATAAAAACTTTCTTATATTTAGCAAAATGATTTAGCCAGTGTAAATGGTGCAATAAGTAGATAAGGCCAGAAAAAAAACACCTGTCTTACTGGTTACTCAGCTGAAAAAATTAGAGTAGGTAGGTAGGTATTTTTTTCTTTTTTTTTTTTTTCTTTTTTTTTGCCCATGTGGTTTTGGACGATGTTAAATGTATCTTTAACTACGATGTTAAAGGTATCAAGTAGTTAATTTGTAGTGATTTTGCAAGGAGAGAAGTAAAATAACCTCATGATATCTAACTTGTTTGTTTTGAATAAAATAAATTGAAAACAAATATTTTCTGCCATTATGATTTTATTTGTTGACGGACGGCAGACGGAGTGACAGGCAAAAATTGATCCCAATAGCTCCGACCCTAAGAGTTCCATCTACCATGTGGTTTTCCTGAGGCTGGGTGGAATTGGAAGAACAAATCTGCTGGCAGCATGTCATGATTAATGTTTTTCATAACTTCTGCTCTGTCCCATGGCTGCATTTTCCAATTTGGCTATTAGGTCAAAAAGACGCTCAGTGCACCATGAAGGCGGCCATGTTTTAGCGCATGTTTCGTACTCAATATTTTCGTACATTACCGATTCGTACCCATTTTTTCGTCCTTTTATATTTTATTTTTTTTATGATAAAAATATGTAGGGTCGGCACCAAAAAAAAGGGACGGTCGCGTAACCAGAAACATAGGTATTTTTTTCTGGCCTTACTAGGATGTTTTGGCTTCACTATTTTTTTCAAATTCCGTGAGAATTCATAAATTGATAAGTTTTTATAAACAGCAATACAATGCGATAATGGTATGGTCTACGAGGCATGTGGTAACCCATGTCTACTGACTTGCGAAAATATTGGTTCGGATACACACGACGACTGCCATAACGTTCCATGCAGTGAGGGATGTTTTTGTCCTGCGGATTACGTTCTAAAAGGTAAAAATGAGGGATGTGTTACGTTCTGGAAGGTAAGATTGCCTGATTGCAACGAGGGATGTTTTTGTCCACAGGATTTCGATCTGGAAGGTACGATTGCTTGTTTGTAATGGTTGATGTCTCTGTCCTCCGGATTACGTTCAGAAAGGCAAGATTGATTGATTGTAATGAGGGATGTCTCTGTCCTCCGGATTACGTTCTGTAAGGTAAGATTGCTTGTTTGTAATGGGGGATGTTTTTGTCCATAGGCTGTGGAAGGTAAGATCGCTTGTTATTCCCCCACCGGTCCCGGAGGGGACTTTAGGTTTGCACCCTGTCCGTCCGTCCGTCCGTCCTTCCGAAATGCTTGTCCAGGCCATATTTTCAATACTATAAGACATTGAGATACCAAACTTGGTATGTAAATACATCTTGGAATAGCGGTGTGTCGAGTCCAAAAAAAAGGTCATTGTGACCTTGACCTTGACCTGTGACCTCTGTCATAGAAAATGCTTGTCCGGACCGTATTTTCAATATTATAACACTTGGAGATACCAAACTTGATATTTGAAAACATCTTGGGAAAGCGGTGTATTGCATACCAAAACAAGGTCATTGTAACCTTGACCTTGACCTGTGACTTCTGTCATAGAAAATGTTCCGAAAATGCTTGTCCGGGCCATATTTCAATACTATAAGACTTTAAAATACTAAACTTAGTATATGGATACATCTTGGGGTAACGGTGTGTCGCGTACCAAAATAAGGTCAGTGTGACCTTGACCTTGACCTGTAACCTTGTCATAGAAAATGCTTGTCGGGATCGAATTTTCAATACTATAACACTTAGAGATACCAAACTTGGTATTTGAATACATCTTGGGATAGCGGTGTGTCGAGTACCAAAATAAGGTCATTGTGACCTTGACCTTGACCAGTGACCTCTGTCATGGAAAATGCTTGTCCGGACAGTTTTTCAATACTATAGCACTTAGAGATACCAAACTTGGTATGTGAATACATCTTAGGATAGCGGTGTGTCGCGTACCAAAATAAGGTCATTGTGACCTTGACCTGTGACCTCTGTCATAAAAAATGCTTCTCCGGACCGTATTTTCAATAATATAACACTTAGCGATACTAAATTGGGATGTGGATACATCTTGGGATAGCGGTGTGACACGTACCAAAATAAGGTCACTATGACCTTGACCTTGACCTGTTACCTCTGTCATATAAAATGCTTGTCTGGACCGTATTTTCAATATTATAACACTTGGAGATACCAAACTTGATATTTGAATACATCTTGGGATAGCGATGTGTCGCGTACCAAAATAAGGTCACTATGACATTGACCTTGACCTGTGACCTCTGTCATAGAAAATGCTTGTCCGGACCGTATTTTGAATACTATAAAACTTAAGAGATACCAAACTTGGTAAGTGAATACATCTTGGGATAGCGATGTGTCGCGTACCTTAATAAGGTCATTGTGACCTTGACCTTGACCTGTGACTTCTGTCATAGGAAATGCTTGTCCGGACCGTATTTTAAATACTATAACTCTTAGCGATACCAAACTTAGAATGTGGATTCATCTTGGGATAGCGGTGTGTCATGTACCTTAATAAGGTCATTGTGACCTTGACCTTGACCTGTGACTTCTGTCATAGGAAATGCTTGTCCGGACCGTATTTTAAATACTATAACTCTTAGCGATACCAAACTTAGAATGTGGATTCATCTTGGGATAGCGGCGTGTCACGTACCAAAATAAGGTCATTATGACCTTGACTTGACCTTGACCTGTGACCTCTGTCATAGAAAATGCTTGTCCAGATCGTATTTTCAATACTATAACACTTAGAGATACCAAACTTGGTATGTGAATACATCTTGGGATAGCGATGTGTCGCGTACCAAAATAAAGTCATTGTGACCTTGATCTGTGACCTCTGTCATAGAGAATGCTTGGCCGGACCGTATTTTCAATACTATAACACTTAAGAGATACCAAATGTGATGTCTCTGTCCTCCGGATTACGTTCTGGATGGTAAGATTGCTTGATTGTAATGAGGGATGTTTTTGTTCTCCGAATCTCGTTCTGGAAGGTAAGATTGCTTGTTTGTAATGAGGGATGTTTTAGTCCTCTGGACTACGTTCTGGAAGGTAAGATTGCTTGTTTGTAATGAGGGATGTTTTAGTCCTCTGGACTACGTTCTGGAAGGTACAAATGCTTGATTGCAAATAGGGATTTTTTGTCCTAGAATTCGTGCTGGAAGGTATGATTGCTTTTTTGTAATGAGGGATGTCTTTTTTCTCCGGATTTCGTTCTGGAAGGTAAATTTGCTTGATTGCAGTGAGGGATGTCTGAATATCTCTGCCCTCCGGATTTCGTTCTAGAAGGTATGATTGCTTGGTATATTTGTTATAAATGTTCATGTGCAGTTATGAATAATGTTCACGTGTAGAAAGGCTCAGTATACATGGTATATATATCATGCCTGTACAAGTATAGATTATATATAGGGAACTCTAAACAATCTCCGTCTCCAATAACTTTGTTTTGAATGAAGACATTCCTTTAACATTACTATATAAAAGTAGTTACAAAAGTCAAATAGGGAAAGAAACATGTATAGAACACCTCTCACAAAAACAAAACAAAAAACGCATTTAAGACAAACAACAATAACTTGGATAAGGGAAGTTTAGAGACATATTGCCCGTATGAAGTTGTCCGTCTAAGTTCGGATAATTAACAATGTTAGCATTGAAGTCATCTCTTTTGTCGTAGATTGTGCTTATAATTCCTCCATTTTCAATCGCAGAAAGAAGTGACAGTACAAGAAATGTTAGCTTTGTTGAGTTTGAAGTTATTTAGGATAGATACCATTAACCTTAGTAGAAAAGAAAGGGTTGACTACGATTCAGATAACGATGAAAGGCTTCGTTCCATAACTGACGAAAGTATCTTCTGATAGGAGAAAAGGTGCTTCAAAAACTTCTTAGCAGGTCCACATAGCTTCTGATAGGAGAAAAGGTGCTTCAAAAACTTCTTAGCAGGTCCACATAGCTTCTGATAGGAGAAAAGGTGCTTCAAAAACTTCTTAGCAGGTCCACATAGCTTCTGATAGGAGCATAGCTTCTGATAGGAGAAAAGGTGCTTCAAAAACTTCTTAGCAGTTCCACATAGCTTCTGATAGGAGAAAAGGTGCTTCGAAAACTTCTTAGCAGGTCCACATAGCTTCTGATAGCAGAAAAGGCGCTTCAAAAACTTCTTACCAGGTCCACATAGCTTCTGATAGAAGAAAAGGCACTTCAAAAACTTCTTACCAGGTCCACATAGCTTCTGATAGGAGAAAAGGCGCTTTAAAAACTTCTTAGCAGGTCCCCATAGCTTCTGATAGGAGAAAAGGCGCTTTAAAAACTTCTTAGCCGGTCCCCATAGCTTCTGATAGGAGAAAAGGCGCTTTAAAAACTTCTTAGCAGGTCCCCATAGCTTCTGATAGGAGAAAAGACGCCTTAAAAACTTCTTAGCAGGTCCCCATAGCTTCTGATAGAAGATTAGGTGCTTTAAAAACTTCTTAACAGGTCCCCATAGCTTCTGATAGGAGAAAAAAACTTCTTAGCAGGTCCCCATAGCTTCTAATAGGAGAAAAGGTGCTTTAAAAACTTCTTAGCAGGTCCACATAGCTTAATCGTTCAAATTGCCGTGACAAACGAGCTCGAAAAGTTGACGCATACATTTGTTATTTTTCAGGAGATAGGTGTATTCAGGCAAGCAATTGTACATGTTACAATGACGGTCGAGAGTACCCACCGGGAACCAAAATAGTAACGAATTGCCAGGATTGGTACGTATTATAGTTCTGCATATATATATATTGACGTTATTCTTTTCTGCTTGTTTATGCTTGTCACACATTTTAATAAACACACTACATAATATCTACTTTTCTCTGTTAATTGACTGGTTATCGTATGCCTCTTCTTTTGTTTACATAATATTGCCAATATTATTCTGAATTGTTCATATATGTAATATTTAGCAATGGATATTCCATTCAAACATACCCGGGACCACGGGAAGGCAATTTAATAAAGATTTCAGGGTGAATCATATTATCCAAAATTTGATTCTTTAAACTCAATTTTGCATCGATGGGATGGGTGAGTGGTCAGTTCCAAAAGTTCCTTGGGTCCCATGTATATTTTTAATGGAATAGCACTAACAATGTTATTTGTCATTTTAATAAAATATAATAAATAAAAATGCCCCGTGACAGTAAAATATCCTTATACTAGCACATCATAGTTTGGCGGGCAGGGGTGGCGTTAATCCATACCTTGGCCTCCATGTCAGAGTATTAGTTTAAACATATTTATTTAACATCGATTGCGAAACAAGTTATTGCAACTTAGAATAATCACTCTCGATGGCTTCTTGGGTAGAACCAGTATAAGCAATGTGGATAAATTATCTTGCTCAAGGATAAATAACGTGGCAGCGGCGAGGATCGAACCCACGACCTATCGATCTGGAGTTCGGCGCTCTACCACTGGACCACGCACTCCAAATTCCATCACTCCACTGTCAGAGTATTCTTGCCGCCATCCCCGCTTTTACATTAGCCTGTATCTAAACTGTACGGTTTTAAGTTGTGATACATGTAAGAATAAGACGTGTTGTTGTTGCAGTCCAACTTAGTTATATCGAGTAGAAGAAGGTGCGGCCGGGCGAAAATATACATGGTTTTGCCACCAATGTTACACTGCCATCAGATAAAAATAAAAACAAGCAACTCGTTACGTCGCAATTTGCATCAACGTTAAACCAAACATGTATCAAAAATGTGTGCACAGATATAATAACAAATACGTAGGAAATTGTGAAATATATCTAAATTTCAGGTGACTGTGCGGAAATTTCAAAAAACCTTGCCTGAATTTAAATATGATAAAAAGTTTTATGCATATACATTTCATTTATTACAAATCCCATCACAATTTATTTCTCTTTCTAATGGTGGTATTTTTACTTTAACGTTTTAAGCAAAAATGAATTTGAAGGAATGTTTCAGTACGTCTGTAGCTTGATTTTTAATGGAGAAGCCAAAAATGATGATATGTATATCTTTAAACAGCTTATTAAACAATTTCTTATTTTGAAAATATAGGTAAAATTGTGTAATCCCATTTTGATTGTACTCTCATCAAAATCAATGATTTTTTGATAGAGGAGTTAGAAGGAAAAGTTAAGGTGCCATGTGATATGTTGACTTCTTCGTTGGTTCAGCTACGAAGTTTCCAATGTGTTTGTTATAAGGTCTGGTTCACATAGTAAGTTTCCAATATATTTGTTATAAGGTCTGGTTCACATAGGACGTTTCCAATCTGTTTGTTATTAGGTATGTGATATCAGATGTGTGACATCCGATTATAACTCCAAATTCGTTTAGTCATACACAAGTCTAAATAACAACGGTTGTAACAAGTTAAGAACATATTAAGTGTTTGAGTATTGCACTGAGAATTATTGCAAAGTTATATTACCTTTGCATCATCGGTCCGCATTTGCAAGGTTTAGATGCGGTGTTGCACCTTTACGATTAGAGACTGGGCGATATGAACGCATTAAAGAGAATGATCGGGTATGCCCACTATGTAAGACAGGTGTTGAGGATGAAATTCGTCCTATATTTAAGTGCAATTTTTATAATGATATTAGAGAGGCTTTGATTAGCAAAGCTTGTACGATCCGTCCTGATTTTAATACTTTAAACGATTTAGAAAAAAAAAATGAAATATTGTTTTCCAACCAGGGAATGGTAAGAGTGTGTGTCAAAACCTGTTACGGGATTTTACAAACTAGAAATTCTTAACTGTATAAATAATGTTACATTGTTTTAATCAGACGACTTTATTTTTGGACAGTTACTGTTAATCAGTTCATAACAGGTCTGACCTGATGTGATAACAGATATTTTAGTATTTATTTATTTGCGCTTATTAGGTGGATACTCCCCGAATCGTTATTTACACAGTTTACCCAAACTTATTTTAATGGCATTTTAAACTTTGAGTATCATATATGTGATACGCATAAGGTTAACAATAGTTGTCCAATTCTTATCACATTAAATGTATTATTGGTAACTCATGTACAGGCTAAAATAATTATGCTTGATATGAATTATTGAATGTTATATGTTAATGTGCAATAATATCGTCTCCTATAATTCTTTTAGAATGGTGTTTAAAATTCATGTTTTATATATGAAATAATGTATATATGTATGCATATTTGATTGTAAACAATGAGACGCAAATAAACTATTAAACTACACATGTTTCACCTTCAAAATGTCACAATTAGTAGCAATCAGCAACTCTGTACTCGTGTATACAAACATGGGTTTTATACAAACATGTTTTTTTGCGAAAACATGTGACTGGATTATTATTATGTATATATGCCTTTGATAATGACATTCTGAGAAAATGAATTGACTACTGGACCTACTGCTGTGGCTATTTGTGAGTCAGATGACGTGGCAATAGGTTCAGAATCAATTGCTCAATATTTTGAAGGGAGTACATCAGGCTTTGGCGCCTAATGTGTTTAAAAACATAAAAAAAGTATGAAATGACCACTTTAAACCGTGAAATAGTCCATAGATATAGATGGAACACTGACAGTTTCCTATAATACAGCGCCATAATTTTAACATTTATAATTTACAACAAGTCTTAAAAGTCCATAGAGAAATTCCAAAGTTATAAATAGCTGTCACGCAGAGCAAATCAGCGATATCTACACATGACGTTCGCTAAATGCAATACATTTTACCGCCAAGTTTAAAATAGCTATCCCTGGCGCGTCACCATATTTAGGAGATACGTTCTTCGGGTCGTTCATTTTATATGTTCAGCATCAGTTATTTTAGTGTTTTATGGTTCTTTAGTTTATTTTTATCAATTAAATACGTAAATAATGAAATAGAAAAATTATAAAAAACATAATACCAGTCCTGATGTACTTCCTTTAACATTGTAAACACTCATATGTATATTTGTATTGCACAGTCTTTTGTAATTCTAAACAGAATGACACAGTCATATTTTATGAATTGTTGTATTGTAAATAATATTACATTGTGATGAGACTTAAATAACAGGGCTTTTTACCCCTCTTTGTAGCGGTCTATATAAGGCCCCTTCCCCACCCAAATTTCTTTTAAAATCATGCAGATTTCCCTATTTTTTAAACTTACCTTGGACATTTCATTACCCAAATATGTTTTTTTTTTCCATATTCAGGGCAAAAGGCCCCTTTCACAAAACTTGTAAAATGGCCCTGAATAAACTATTAAAGGGGTTGATGCATTGTTTTCATACACAATTTATTTAAAAGGACTCTGCAAAAACTTGAAAAAAGCTGAAAGAATTATCAAAATGCCATGAAAAATAAAAGAGACAAGACCTATTGAAAATGTGCAAAGAATATAAATGGAGGCGGCCATCTTGGAACGATGACGTCATCGCGCCTTTTTAACATATATGGCATATTGACAAAACACATTTTAAAGCAAAAAAAACAACAATCACTGCAAATTGATTAAAACATAAATACACAGATGTATAATGTATAAATGTTATTCTCATTTTTCATTTGCAGTGATTTTCTTTGCTTTAAAAGGCATTTTGTCAATATACCGTATAAGGTAAAAAGGCGCGATGACATCATTTTTCCAAGATGGCCGTCTTCATATATGTTTCTTTGAAAATGTTCAATGGGTCATATCTCTTTCATTTTGCATGGCATTTTGATAATTCTTTCAGCTTTATTCAAGATATTCAGAGCCCTTTAAAATAAACCTTGTTTGAAAATAGAGCATCAACCCCCTTAAACTACTGTGTTTTAGATACCCATGTATCATAACAAAAGGCGTGTGATTATGACTTAAGCATTAAGCAAACAGTTTGCTTCCTACATATGTTGCTATACTATTCCTTTCTGACTTAGTGAATGCAAGAATGGTATTTTTAACTGCGTTGGACCAAACTGCACGTGTAACAGCGACGAATACCAATGTGCTAACGGAACTTGTGTTCCACTGAATAACACGTGCGACCAACATTACGACTGTACTGACCTCTCTGACGAAAAGAACTGTAAGTATTAATTTCAATTAATATACTTTGCTAAAACGTTTAAAACATGCTGTTTGCGTGTGCATTATATTACGGGATTTAAACAAAATGTATAATTAGAAACTCTCAATAATAGAGATTATTATACCTCACGTTCTCACTCCTGTATAAATTGCCCATACCCTTAGCGTGAAGCAATTTTTATTATTATACCTCACGTTTACACTCCTGTATAAATTGTTCATACCGTTAGCGTGAAGAAATTTTTATTATTCGTTTACACTCCTGTATAAATTGCCCATACCCTTAGCGTGAAGCAATTTTTATTATTATACCTCACGTTTACACTCCTGTATAAATTGCCCATACCCTTAGCGTGAAGCAATTTTTATTATTATACCTCACGTTTACACTCACTGTATAAATTGCCCATACCCTTAGCGTGAAGCAATTTTTATTATTCGTTTACACTCCTGTATAAATTGCCCATACCCTTAGCGTGAAGCAATTTTTATTATTCGTTTACACTCCTGTATAAATTGCCCATACACTTAGCGTGAAGCAATTTTTATTATTATACCTCACGTTTACACTCCCTGTATAAATTGTCCATACCGTTAGCGTGAAGCAATTTTTATTATTCGTTTACACTCCTGTATAAATTGCCCATACCCTTAGCGTGAAGCAATTTTTATTGTTATACCACACGTTTACACTCCTGTATAAATTGCCCATACCCTTAGCGTGAAGCAATTTTTATTGCTATACCTCACGTTTACACTCCTGTATAAATTGCCCATACCCTTAGCGTGAAGCAATTTTTATTATTATACCTCACGTTTACACTCCCTGTATAAATTGCCCATACCCTTAGCGTGAAGCAATTTTTATTGTTATACCTCACGTTTACACCCCTGTATAAATTGCCCATACCCTTAGCGTGAAGAAATTTTTATTATTATACCACACGTTTACACTCCTGTATAAATTGCCCATACCCTTAGCGTGAAGCAATTTTTATTATTATACCTCACGTTTACACTCCCTGTATAAATTGCCCATACCCTTAGCGTGAAGCAATTTTTATTATTATACCACACGTTTACACTCCTGTATAAATTGCCCATACCCTTAGCGTGAAGCAATTTTTATTATTATACCACACGTTTACACTCCTGTATAAATTGCCCATACCCTTAGCGTGAAGCAATTTTTATTATTATACCACACGTTTACACTCCTGTATAAATTGCCCATACCCTTAGCGTGAAGCAATTTTTATTATTATACCACACGTTTACACTCCTGTATAAATTGCCCATACCCTTAGCGTGAAGCAATTTTTATTATTATACCTCACGTTTACACTCCCTGTATAAATTGCCCATACCCTTAGCGTGAAGCAATTTTTATTATTATACCACACGTTTACACTCCTGTATAAATTGCCCATACCCTTAGCGTGAAGCAATTTTTATTATTATACCACACGTTTACACTCCTGTATAAATTGCCCATACCCTTAGCGTGAAGCAATTTTTATTATTATACCTCACGTTTACACTCCCTGTATAAATTGCCCATACCCTTAGTGTGAAGCAATTTTTATTATTATACCACACGTTTTCACTCCTTGTATAAATTGCCCATACCCTTAGCGTGAAGCAATTTTTATTATTATACCTCACGTTTACACTCCCTGTATAAATTGCCCATACCCTTATCGTGAAGCAATTTTTATTATTATACCACACGTTTACACTACTGTTTAAATTGCCCATACACTTAGCGTGAAGCAATTTTTGTCTCGCCTTTTCGAAGAAAAAAAGAGACATAGGTGTTGCTTTTCCGGCGGCGGCGGCGGCGGCGGCGTCAACATTCAAGTTTTGCGTTTAGGTCATTTTCTCACAAACTATATGCACTAGACCTTTCAAACTTTGCTTATAGTTGTATCTTGGGTGGTACATCGCAACGTGACAAAGAAAATGTGGAAGTGACCTTGACCCTTCAAGCAAAGGGCAGATAACCTTATAATTTGTACCTTCAACTTTAGCATTTAGGTCACTTTTTCACAAAGTGTATGCACTAAGACCTTTCAAACTTTGCTTATAGTTGTATCTTGAGTGGTACATTGCAACGTGACAAAGCAACTGTGGATGTGACCTTCACCATCCAAGCAAACTTTAATTGTTACATTTACATCACTTTCTCATGAACTATAATTATGCACTAGATGTTTTAAACCTAATTTATAGCTTAATCATTGGAAGAAAACATATTCTGTTTTGACAAAGTTGTGTTTTGGGTAATGGTCTTTGGATGCCTGGATTTCATCTATGACCTTGACCTACTTTTTGGAGCTGATGATTTTTAGCTCTACTGGCCAAGAGCCTTAATTTTTCATCTGATCTTTACCAAACTATTTTTCATCCGATCTTTACCAAACTTTAGCAGATTGTTAATATCAATGAAAGTTAATATCAATGAAAGCTCACATAAGTTCGAAACCAGCCTGATCAGATCAGTAACAGCGCGTTATGGCCCTTGATTTAGTTAAAAATGCTGTATTTTGCCTCGTAAATACAATAGGCTATCATTTTTCAACTTTATCAAACTTACGATGTTTTGCATTTTTTTTAGTAGTAGTATATTTTTTAATATATATATATATATTTTTTTTTATTTTTTTTTATTTTTTTTTAATTATTTTATTATTATTATTTTTTATTTATTATATTTTTTATTTTTTTTTATTTCATTAATTTATTGATTATTGATTTTAATATTATTATTTTTTATATTCATTTATTTATTAGATTTCTTTTTATTTTATTTGTTATTTGATTTATTTATTTATTTATTTTTTTTAATTGTTTTTTTTTTATGTTAACGCCGTGTTAGCAGGAAGCATAACTATGATTTCTAGTTGTGCCTATTGTGTTTTTTTCCGGTTCATTTAGTTTATTTTTGATGGAGTTACGGCCCCTTGACATTTTTACTTTTAAATTTCTTTGTCGGCGCTACTCCTCCTAAACGCCTTGTTGGATTTCGACGAAACTTGGCAGGAAGCCTCGGAAGATGTCTAGTTGTGCATATCGCGCCTTTGTCTAGTTCGCTGATTTATGACGGAGTTATGGCACTTTGACATTTTTACTTTAAATTTCTAGTCGGCGCTACTCCTCCTAAACGGCTTGTTGGATTTCAACAAATTTGGCAGGAAGCCTCAGTATGATGTCTAGTTGTGCAAAGCGTGGTATATCAATGAAATCTTTTTACAAGTTCAAAATCCAGCTAGATATTGGTAGTAACAACAGTTATGGCCCTTTGATTTGTTGGAAAATGCTATATGTATTTTCTTTGTTAAATCTGTAGTTACTTCATTTTTTTATCTGATCTTTACCATATTTGTTTAAAATGTTAATATACCCCCACACACATTTTATGAAATTACATTCATAGAAGAAAGGGGTAACAAATTAAAAATTACCCCATGCCAGACTAGACACAGTAGACTTATTGCCCATGATTACCAGGTGATCGATCTAAGGCATCCTATCCCTGTTGTTTTTGAATGTTTTAAAAAAACTACTTACTGATGGAATTTTATGTCGACAACCCTTGATATAATATTATAAGAGGCGGTTTATCCAGTAGAGCATCCACAGGCCCTCTTGGGCCTCTTGTTTTTAATAGAATGTCATTTTGTTTTTAAGAAAATTAATGCACTTAATTGTCATCTCAGCAGTTTCGACTGTTTCCCTCACGTGCTGGAATTTCGTTTGCGTGACGTCATGTTGCTTTTTTCACCATAGGTTCCCATTATAAAACAAATTTTCATTTTCACTGTTTCGTACAGTAACATAAATCAGGTAATACTGGGGGATGTCCGTGTCGGGGAATGTCAGTGTTCACACTGCCATCCCCTCCACCTCGGGAAAACAGTTTTGACTGTTCCCCAAACACACATGTGATATAAACTGTATACTGTTACACGATTGTGACGTCACGGGAAGTATAGAAATAGGTTTTGGGTTTTTCCAATAACGTATCGCTTTGGCAAATGGCAATCGGTGGACGCTTATTAAAATACAGTTGAAGTTATGTCAATGGTAAGACGCTTGGTTTACAAATGACAATAAAAACATGTGGCGAGCAGATTTGTTACTTTAAATCAAAACTGGTATAAAAATATAAATTAAAAAAAAAAAAATGCGTTTGCCCCCCCCCCCCCCCCCCCCCCCCTCGAGTCGTATATTTAAATTTGTTCGGATTTGTTCGGTATAATAAAATAAATATTGCAACCCAGTGAGGGTGACAGTGGATAGTGTCAACCTTCGGAAAAATAATGTCAACCTCGTCTTCGCCTCGGTTGACATTATTTTCCTCAGGTTGACAACACTGTCACCCCCATTGGGATGCAATATTTAAATACTGTTCACCGGTAAACAATTTTTACAGTTACAATATTGTGACATCACGGGAAGTATAAAAATAGGTTTTGGTTTTTTCCAATAACGACACGCTTTGGCAATTGGAAATCGGTGGACGCTTTTTAAAATACAGTTGAAGTTGTGTCATTCGTAAGACGCTTGGTTTACCAAACGACAATAAAAAAAATGTGGCGAGCAGATTTGTTACTTTAAATCAAAACTGGTATAAAAATATAAATTAAAAAAATAAAATATTGCGATTTTTTACCCCTCATATTTTTAAATTTTAATCAAAACATTTGTTCTGTATAATAAAAGAAATATTGCATACCAGTGAGGGTGACAGTGGATATTGTCAACCTTCGGAAAAATAATGTCATTATTTTCCTCAGGTTAACAATATCCACTGTCACCCTCACTGGGATGCAATATTTATATATTGTTTAGCTGTGTCGCTACATTCCATTTCAGTTCTCTGTTCTTTCATTCAACGTAAAATATACCTATACTAGTCAAAATTCCTAAGTACTCACCTAGGAATGTGTCAATATTAGTCTCCTTGTTTTGTGTATTTCACGATTGGAGATGTAACGGTTGAACTGCATACACGATATTTGTTTTAACAGATTTTATTTCATCTGTTTTGTGTATTTCACGATTGGAGATGTTACGGTTGAACTGCATACACGATATTTGTTTTAACAGATTTTATTTCATCGAGAAGTGTGAAAACTTTATATTTTCACGAATGCGGAGCATAAGTGAAAATATTGAAATCTGATCACTTCGAGATGAAATAAAATCTGTTATTCACAAATTTTCTTTTAATTTCATGCTTTATAATCAAAGTGTACTGCAGTATGCAGAAAAATTAATAAAAATTGTAGACGACGTCAATGGCTTAGTATGATAACATTGCTGTTTTAATTCCACATAACTTCTAAACTACTCAACCGATTTCAATAATCTACGACTCATTTTCTTAGTTAAATTATTTCCAATCCAATGATATAACTTTTATAACAACTTCTTGAAAAAATGACCAACTGACATGTTCACTGTAAATGACAACACCTCTGAAATACTTGACCAGTTTTAAAAACTATAGCTCATTTTCTTAGTTAGACCTTTTACAGACGAATGAAATATATTATTTTAAACAGTTATTTTCTAAAGAAATAAAAAAACAATGTTTTTGATATTGAAAAAAAGAGTAATTCCGGCAGTGAAAAAATAAAGCTCTATATTTCACACGTATTACCACTTTTATTTCATTGCTAAAATTTTCACTGCGAAGTATAAAATAAAAAATAAGTATTTTGAATTAGTGCAACTTTCGGTGTTCCTAATTCTAAAACATGCCAACTAACTATTTTTTGAAATCAAAAATATTAACGCTGAGTTAAAGTTATTTGAGTTTCAAACGATATATGTAATTAAAAGGGAGATAATATAGGATTATTCGTGACGGAAAATCTGCAATAAATGGGTCAAACCTTAATTTATGTTGTTGTTGTTTTTATTTATGTTATTAGGTGTTTTTATCAGCACATTTCCCGTTTTCATATAAAAGGATGATAATTCTCTAAAGATATAACAATTGAAACAAAATAAATGTTGTTGTTATTTTTGTGTTTTTTTTAGAAACTATTTGTCAAAATAATAATTATCATACAACTATTCTAAAATATATTTAAACTAAAAAAAAAAATAAGATGCAAAAATGGGCAATTATAATTTTGAAATTTTGATCAGTGTATATTATCAATTTGTTCCTAAAAAATATAAATATGAAATTCTATCCGCGTTATTTGTTATAAACTTTTGAGTTTTACACACGCTTAAAATGTGACCTTATAATCATTTATGGTGCTGGTGTCTGTATACTGATTTATGCAGAGGTATTTTTTTTTTTTATATAGGTAACTATACATGTGAATCGTACCAGTTCACCTGCGACAATGGTATATGTATACCTCAACACTTCAGATGCAACGATGACGATGATTGCACGGACGGATCGGACGAGGCAGATTGCGGTATTATATCTATCATTTATTTACCTATCATTCACATTGACTGAAAAAACGTCTTTTTAGCAATTTTTCGGTGTTCATGCGGTTTTGAATGCCGGTAGTAAATAGCAAATACCATGAAGCGCTAAAGCCTTTTTTGGAAAATGTGCCATTTTGCGTTCAATACCACGCATTTTTCGGCGAGGTTTATGAAAACGCAATCCCTGCATAAATAAAATCCGTTTTACAGTATACTAAACGGTTAATACCTTATTTCCATGCATACAAATCACCAAAGACAAGAATATCATGCAATCTAGTCGTTTTTTGTAACGACTACATATTTTGGTAATATTTTGCTGTCGAAATATCTCGAGAGATTATAAGAATCTTTCATGGGTATCCGGTGAAGATAGGGAATTCCAACCCGAGGTATAAGACTTAGTGTTATATAGAGTAGTGGTAAATAAAAATACCTTACTTTTCAGAATCGGTTGAGAAGTAAAAATATCATGTGCAAAATTCATGTTTTGATGGGTCGTTTTCAATGCAAAAGTCTGCTGCAAGAAAAATATATTTGTTTAGAATTTTTATCCAAAGATGGTTTTAAATTGTTGGATATTAGAAAATTACATAGCTGGTCGATTTGCACTCAATTATTTCGTCCTTTATGCTCATTCAGCCTAACTGTAACCACAAACTGATCTGTCAATTCTCCGTCTGCTTGTTTAAGTTGTCGAAATTGATGCCTCTCAAATGGCACGTTTTCTTGAAATGTTCACTCAATTATACAAGGCCTGTTTTGTAATCATTATCATCTCCAATATCCGACAAAGTGTAGAAAATATCCTGTAATTGCAATCCTCCGCAATAAAGCAACAATGCTCGTTTCTGCTTATTGTCTGTTACACCTTTACTGATAAAGAATATTTCAAAATAATGCTCTTTTCCACGTTTTACATCTTTGAGCTAGTGTTGACGTTTCCCCTTTACAGTAGTTCCAATGTCTGAGACGGCTTTAGATAAAAGGAAAGAAATAATCCAACGAAATATATCTGGGTTAAAATTAAATACAGATAAAACAACTATTTTAAGAACTGGAAGTCTAAATACACTAAAATTGAATACTGTAAAAACAAAAAAATTCGATGGACATTAGATAAAGCAGTTACATTAGGGATGTTTTCCACAAATAATAGAAATAAATTACATGAACTCAACTTAAAGGGACACTGTCCGTAACTTTTAGCTTATAAAACACACAATAATTATGTTCGCAAACACTACACACTAAACATTATTGAATATTTACTAATTAAAAGCAAGATTGTTTAACGGAATTCAATCGCGGTACAAAAAAAAGTAAATCCGCTTTGTGCGTTTGAACTCGCCGCCCAAACTAAAATTACACTCGCCGTAATAATAGTGTGCGTGAGCGTAAAGTGGTCGACCACGCTCTCGTCTGAGCTATGCGGGCTATACATATTTCGCAATACATACTGTGATGAAAACCTAATGCGCTAATGGAAGTCACGTAATCGCAGAAAAGGTAAATATTGTGGGTCCCACTTTATTTACATATAATAATTAAAACTTTTTTTTTTTCAAACTCACGAATGTATTCCTACATACTTCTTAGGGTCTATCCTCATGTTTTCATGTATACATTTCACTGAATAAAAGTCAGCCAGTTATTTGGTTATGCTCAATAACTGCTTACTTACGGACAGTGTCCCTTTAACTACACAAACTGATGAATTTTATACGTGTTTAAATAAATGGAAAATAACATGATTTGTAAGTTCACAGTGATCAAAAGTTTTGCGCTTCCAAAACTTATATACCCGTTAACAGTACTAGAAAACCCTAAAAAGGATATTATCAAACAAATAACTAAACATATGTATGAATTCCTATGGAATGAGAAACATGAAAAAATAGGAAGAAAAAATTTAATACAGGAATACGAAAAAGGAGGGCTTAAAATGATAAACTTGGAAGTGTATATTAACTCTTTAAAGTGTAGCTGGATTAGGCGAATATTAGACCAAAATAATAACGGATTATGGAAACGTCCCTGTGCAAAAGAACTAAATAAAATAGGTGCAAGTGCGTTTTTCGAATGCAATCTTAATAGTGAAGACGTAAATACCATTGACATAAAAAATGTGTTTTTAAAAGAAATCATTGAAAGTTGGTCAAAAGTAAATTTTACGAAGGATATACAATATATTTCCAAACAGATCATCTGGAACAACTCTTCATTAAAACACAAGAAAAAAGTAATCTATATTAAAGAATGGGAAAATTTAGGATTGAAATATATTGAACTACTTTACGATTATCGAGTCAAGAGATTTTTTACTTTTACAGAGTTTAAAGAAATATTCGGAGCCAGAAATAGTGACTTTCTACAATACCATACGTTAATTAACAGCATTCCAAACGAATAGAATACGTTACTCCAATAAGAACAAATAAATGTAACAAATAGCAAAAATGTTCTGATAAAGAGTTTTCTAAAGAGTAAAATGCAAAATAAACTCATAACTAAGTTACTGATAGAAAAAGAGACACATAACAATATTGTGAAACCACAAGTAAAGTGGGAAGCTATTCTCGGAGATCTAGATTGGAAAAACATTTATTCTTCATCATTCAAAAGTACAATTGACACAAAACTACGTACATTCCAATATAAATATATTATGAGAATCATAAGTTACTGTATAAATGTAAACCATTTATTTCTAGTTTATGTGATTTTTGTGGAATGCATGTAGAATCTTTATACACTTATTTTGGGAATGTCCAATTATTCAACAATTTTGGACGAGTTTACAGATATTTCTCCAGGGTAAAAGTTTGGATGTACATTTTGATCTAAAATCAATATCATTTTGTGTAAGTAAAAACACAAATAATAGCAGTATTGTCAACTTTATTATACTTAAAGCAAAATATTTTATTTTCATAAACAAATGCAGGAAAGCCATACCGGAGTTTAATTGTTTTATACACTATTTAAAAAAAGGAAAGGACATAGAACAGAACATTGCAGTATTTAAAGATAAAATTGAACAACACAACAAGAAATGGGAAAAGTTTAACGCATAAGGGAAACTAGATGGTGACCGAGATATACAATAAAATAATCAACGTATATAATTAAAACTGTATATAACAATACAACGACATCATTGATTTAGCCTATGTCTAACACTCCAATACTCCTGTTCCTACTATCTGTCAAATCTTTCTATGTCTGC
This sequence comes from Cyrtodaria siliqua, assembly GCA_037043455.1. Lineage (NCBI taxonomy): Eukaryota > Metazoa > Mollusca > Bivalvia > Adapedonta > Hiatellidae > Cyrtodaria > Cyrtodaria siliqua. The sequence continues at coordinate 47,428 of JAWPHD010004911.1, forward strand.
AAATTCTAAATTCTTCTAAAGTTTCTTTTAGGACATACATGTATTATAAGATGTTGCATCAATGTAACACATTGCTATACAACTGTGCGTTAATGTTTATATATGCTTGTAACATGTTGTAATATATTATGCATTGAGAGAAATGAAATATTAAAAACGAGAAATAATCCAACACAATTTGTTAATATTTAATTATCCTCGTCGCCAAATGTAATGTCGTTTACGACACAAACAACACCATTAAAGGTAATGCCTGTATTACTACAGTGTACTACGAACTACAAGTAAGGGCGTCTGTGGCACCGCTAAAGACCACAACTCCGCTAAAGACCACAGCTCCTCTAAAGTCCACATAAATTTCGGCTTGAAATCCACAACTCCGCTATATTCCAAATACATTCCCGCTAAAATCCACAAAAAAACGAACGCCAAAGTCCACAAGATTTTCCGCTAATACCCCCGTCACACCGGACTGGCGTCCTTACTGCATCCTAAACGGTCAAAATTTGGAGGACGCCGATGGTCGCATTGAGAACCCCAATGATTTTTCTAAAAAAAAATCCAGATTTCGGTCACCCGTCTCACGGGGGTCCTGTGCTCTGCGATCTGTGCGTGTACACGGCGTTCCCAGCACGACCTTACCGCGTCTTTGGGGTTTCTATTGAGTGTGTACGGCGTCACGGCGGCGTCCGCATGGCGATCACCGGCGACCCCACGGCGTCCTTGGCGTTCCTACCACGACCTTACCGCGTCCATGGCGCTCGCACGGCGACTGCACAGCGACTGCACGGCGACCGCGCGGCGTCCCCACGGCGTCCTCGTTGCGATTATAAAACTCCGCTGTTTTTCCGGAAAACTTCATTCGTGATTCTGTTCTTAGAGTAGTAAGCCGTTGAGGGTCTATCAGTTAATTAACACACACGTATTTTAAGTATAACATACAGTCTTGATGGCGTCGAGAGATACACTGATGAAGATAAGTTGAAACACTGGGTTTTATAGCTGATCGCCCACGAAACCCATGGTCGCACTAGGAACGCGCTAGGAACGCAGTGAAAACTCTGTAGAAACGCCATGGTTGTAGTAGGAACCCCGTAGAAACGCCATGAACGCCATAGGGACGCATTGAGGACGTCGTTAGGTCGCGGACAAGAGCTGGACTCCCGAAAAATCCGCCCTGACATCGCAGTAAGGACGCCATAGACGCGGTGGGGTCTTGGTAAGAACCCCATAGATGTGGTAAAGACGCAGAAAGGTCGCCATCTGATCCCCGGTCAATTTCTCAGCGTTTCCACGGCGACTCTACTACGTCTGTACTGCGTCCCTTGGGCGTCCTTCGAGTTCCTACCACGTTGCTACGGCGACCATGGCGACCTCAGGGCGATTCCACGGCGTCCTGAGCCAGGACGCCGAACCTCGGCGTTTACTTTGAACACGTCCAAAGTAGTCGCCGTCGCTCTGCGACCTTCGGCGTCCTTGGGGTCCCAACGGCGTCTTCCTGCGTTCTCACCACGACCCTACGCCGTCCATGGCGTCCCTACCACGTCCTGGGTCGCCGTAGGAACGCAGTAAGGACGCCAGTCCGGTGTGACGGGGGTATAAAGCCCAATAGTGACGCAAAAGATCGAAAACGTTGTCGCTAAAGTCCACAACACTATTTCAGCGAAAAACGCAATTTTGAATTAATTATTTTCTCCTTTGTGAGAGATGTTAATGCATTTTTTCATTAATTTATGAACATTTTATTTACAAAAGGTAATAAAATAAATTAAACAACATTACACAATTTACAATGAAACTGATATTTATGTTTTGTTTAAATGTTGAAATAATTAACATGTTTAGTTGAGCAACCCGAATTTCCAATACAAATTTCACCAAGAATGTGTTGTTACCTTTAGGGTATAGAGAGGTTACCTTTAGTGTAGGTCAAAAATGGTGTTACTTTAGTGCAGAAATTGTTACCGTTAGAGCAATTTATTTTATTACCTTCAGTGTATCTTGTTAAGTTTAGTCCCAAAAGTGTTACCTTTGGTGCAGCTAGTAGTTACGTTTAATGTAACTGTTACCTTTATGGTTGCAACAAACGTATTTGCTGATTGTAAAGAGCGCACCTAGCGCTTTAATGGTTCTTCCTGCCAAATATTGCATATTAACAAAATGTATGGATCATTGATACATGTAAACTACATCTGACGCAAATATGTTTTGCATAAATTAATGAAAGAATGCTGAAACATCTGTCACAAAGGAGAAAACAATTAATTTGAAATTGTGTTTTTCGCTTAAATAGTGTTGTGGATTTTAGCGAAAACTTATGTGGTCTTTAGCGACAATATATTTTGTGGACGTTAGCGGAAAAATGTGTGGACTTTGGCGTTTGCTTTTTTGTGGACTTCAGCGGAAATGTGTGTGGACTATAGCGGAGTTGTGGACTTTAGCGGAAATGTATGTGGACTTTAGAGGAACTGTGGTCTTTAGCGGAGTTGTGGTCTTTAGCGGTGCCACAGACGCCCTTAATCCCCAGCAGTCTAACCATCTTATACTAGTGTAACATGATAGACATGCAAGTATAACTGCTGATACTACACTTATAACACAGTGACATGATATCTAATGTGCGTCGGCTCCATTAAAACTATTTAAATATTTGTTTTTGTTCATTTTAGTTAAATGTCTTCCGGATCAATTTCATTGTATTGAAGAAGACAGATGTTTAAACGCGAATCAAGTTTGCGATGGCTTAAACGATTGTGGAATAGGTGATACCACGGATGAAGATGATTGTTCTACAACTACAAGTACAACACCTACAACAAGTACTTCATCTACAAGTACAACATCGGTCACAAGCACGCCATCAACAAGTACAACATCGGTTACAAGCACGCCATCGACGAGTACAACATCGGTTACAAGCACGCCTTCGACGAGTGCATCATCGGTATCAAGCACGCCGTCGGCAAGTACAACATCGGTTACAAGTACGCCTTTGACGAGTACAACATCGGTTACAAGTACGCCTTTGACGAGTACAACATCGGTTACAAGCACGCCTTCGACGAGTGCATCATCGGTATCAAGCACGCCGTCGGCAAGTACAACATCGGTTACAAGTACGCCTTTGACGAGTACAACATCGGTTACAAGCACGCCTTTGACGAGTACAACATCGGTTACAAGTACGCCTTTGACGAGTACAACATCGGTTACAAGTACGCCTTTGACGAGCACAACATCGGTTACAAGCACGCCTTCGACGAGTGCATCATCGGTATCAAGCACGCCGTCGGCAAGTACAACATCGGTTACAAGTACGCCTTTGACGAGTACAACATCGGTTACAAGTACGCCTTTGACGAGTACAACATCGGTTACAAGCACGCCTTCGACGAGTGCATCATCGGTATCAAGCACGCCGTCGGCAAGTACAACATCGGTTACAAGTACGCCTTTGACGAGTACAACATCGGTTACAAGCACGCCTTTGACGAGTACAACATCGGTTACAAGTACGCCTTTGACGAGTACAACATCGGTTACAAGTACGCCTTTGACGAGTACAACATCGGTTACAAGCACGCCTTCGACGAGTGCATCATCGGTTACAAGCACGCCATCAACAAGTACAACATCGGTAACAAGTACGCCGTCGACAAGTACAACATCGGTAACAAGTACGCCGTCGACAAGTACAACATCGGTAACAAGCACGCCGTCGACAAGAACAACACCATTTCAAAGACGCCGTAGACAAGAATAACATCGGCAACAAGCACGCCATCGACAAGTACAACATCTGTAACAAGCATGCCGAAAACGCACTTTGCGCCTGACATAACGAAAACGCAGTTGGCGTCTGACATTGGGGGCTAACAGTCTATGTATCATGTATACCAGGGAGTAAGTATACGTACTCCCTGTGTATACTAAAGGGAAAAAAAAAAGGAACTCGGGAAATTCCGCCATTATTTAGTATGTATAGTATGCTGATGTTAATCTTTCATTAAAAAGTCTACAACAGCATAGTTGTGTCCTTTCTGTATCTAACTGCAAACCTTTTTTTATCAACACATCTTGGGATTTCTCTTGAATGTTACGTGGAATTAAGTTTGCAGTATATACATTGTATAGCGAAAATTCCCGATTTGCGTTTCTTTTTTCCTTTAGTAAATAATATGTGTCCTCAAATGATATCGTATGGATTTTCTTGTTCAAGCCCCTTCGATTACTAATCTAATGCAGAAATAGTGTTATCAGTATCGTCATATTCGAGAAGTTTTCATTATTCTTTAATATCATGGTTACAATGCCGTAAAATAAATGTCTTTTTGGCATTTAGCGAACACCGTTTTACCACGCCTTTGGAGGTGAATTATAACAGATATAATAAATATATTTCACGAGCCACGTGTTTCGGGGTTAGGTCTGCGTTTTTCATTTAGCGACGTAATATAATTTCGCCATACTATTATTATCAAAGATTACAAAATGTCAAAGAGTATAAAGGGGTCAGACCCCTTATAATACGGGTGAAAGGTTAATTTGTAGCGATTACCCTGAGCGACGTACGGTTTGCTAAAGAAAACGATGTCGAAACCGTAGACAACCCGATATAAGCCCTTAGAAAAAAACATTATTCATTAATTTAATATTTCATTCGATTGCAATGTCGGACATAATATTTGGGATAGGATTACGAAATATGTCGGTGTCAAAGTTACAATAAAAGTATAGTCTGAATGCTTCTTGGCATAACAATTAACTTAATAATAATCTAGATATCAAAACAGCCATTATATTTTGCTAGGGGATGTTGTTTATGGCCGTGTGTTAGATAAAGCTATCGTTCCATCTTGACAAGGCCCAGCCTAGAGGTGTGACCTGTCATTCATTTTAAAACGGACTTTCTGATTATAAGAGTGGTATAAGTGAACGTTTTGCAACATATATCAAGAATTCCATGGAATTAAACTACCCAAGATACAACATATAACAGTGTAAACTCTCTAGTGCCTGCAGAACGAGAATTGTGCTCCATCAATCGAATGAAATCCATACTTATCGTTATCCGAGTTTTGTTAAATTTTCACAGTATATCAACATAATAATGGTCTTATGAATTTATTTAGCCCGAATAAATTGTGCTGATAATAAAAAAGATACAGCAGTTTAACTAAGTGGTGCGTTTCTTTTGTGTTTCGTTGTATGTATATGCAATATGTTTATGTGTATTTACATTTTATATGTAAATATGGTATATGTAATAATAATCATGTTTATGTTATATGTAATGTATACATGTAGTATATAATATGTCTGCGGTGTACGAGTCCAGTTGAATTCAGTATAGTACTCAACACTGTTTAATGACCTCTTTATTTAAAAACATATCTGAAAATCACAATAAAAGTATTAAAACAGTACTATTTCAATTCATTTTCAACAACAAGAAAACTCGTCAGATAAATCGTGAATGGCTCATTGAGTTTAACTGTTAAAGTTATCTTCCCATAGTACACTCAACATGTAATATATTATATGAATAAATGAATAAATGGTGTTTTACGGCACGTCGACACATAAATAGGTCATATTGTGCGCAAAAACTGATGAAAGATGAATAAATGAAGTAGTAATTAAAAATGTAAATAGATAAAGATAAAACTATTAACAAATAAGAAATGATATGGTAGTAATATAAATGTAAATCAACAAGTGCCCGTCAACGGGTGTATAAACAAGTAAATGTATATATAAGAACATATTATAATGATTTATAAAGTCTGATCTCTTTCAGGAAATGTAAAACAAGATTAAAAGCTATAGTATCAAATACCTCTTTCATAGTATTAATATAGTAGATAGGATCAAAGTCTACACATTCCAGCAAGATATGTTTGACCCATAATGGTGCAAAACAGGGTATACATGCTGGTTCACCTTGTAATACATATGAATGAGTTAAACGTGTATGCCCTATCTTGCACCGGGCTAGAACAACTTCTTCTCGACGAATGAGACACTGGAAGGACGCCATTCTCCGAGTAATGGTTTATTGAATGGAGTTTAGGGTTCACTGACAAATCCCAAGCGGACTGCGAAGAGTTACGAATATATGTGTTAATACAACTTTTAAAACCAGTATAAGGTAATTTGGCATTAGATATATGTAAACCTAATGCTCATTACGTGGCCTCGCCTTAATTCCATTAAGCGATGGGAACGCTTATATTAGCAGGATTTTATAACGGATATTTCGAGAGTAAAACACGTTTAAAAACATTTTTTAGTGAAAAAATGCGATAACCTGTTCAAAATTACCTATTAAATGTTTTAATTTTACAATTGCAAACTTTTTTAGGCCGGAATTAGAGTTTTATTTCATATCCCAGCCAACCCTTTTCGCTTCTTGGAGAAGGGGTTGGATGGGGTATGAAAGTTAATACTTGGACCACGTAATGTGCCTTGGCAGCACTATCATCTCTATCATTACCACGTATTCCTACATGGTTTGCAAGCCAGCAGAAAATAATAACATTATCAACTATAAGAGAAGTGTACTTTTCTAAAAGTTGAAGCATATGTTTCATATTACCCAGGGCTTGAAGAGATGAAAGGGAATCAGAAAAGATTACAAAATGGTCATCATCAGATTCCTGATATAGAATATATTATATGTGAAATGTATATGTGTACGTATATTTTATATGTAACATACAATAATATGATATAATATGGTGATATGTAATTAGCATCCGTATATATGTAATATGTGATGGTCGAGTTTTTTCGTGGTGGAGGCAGACCATTTATTTTTTCCTGGGTATAATCAGTACTGTAAACAATATAAATGACATATAAATTACATGTGTAAGAATCGACATTTATGTATATGTAATATGTAATATGTGATATGTATATGTATATGTATATGTAATATGCATATGTAATATGTAATATGTAATATGTAATATGAAATAATTGAATATGTAATATGTAATATGCAATATGTAATATGCAATATGTGATATGTATATGTGATATGTATATGTATATGTATATGTATATGTATATGTATATGTATATGCATATGTTAATTGTTATATGTCATAATTTAAGACCTATGATCCGTTCTGAAACACGAGCTCGACATGGTAACCAAATACCATTTTTATTAAATATCCAAGTTTCCGCAAGTATAAGTAATGTATATGAGTAACCATATTGTATCCACCTTGCGGATCTGCGTTGGAACAGTTTACAAATACAGAAATAGCTCTGTTCTATGAGGCGCCGTACGTGACTATATGTTGTAAGATAAATATATACGTTGTGTGTAAAATATATATATTGAATACAAAAATATATATGATACAGACAAATATATACGTTACTCCGAAATATATATATTGAAAACACAAATATATATGATACAGACATAGAGAATATTATGTCAGTGCCTTTTACTATCAAGTTTATTAGGCGAGGCTTAGAAAACGAAGAATGGCGAGGCTCTGCCGAGCCATTCTTCGTTTTCGTGCCGAGCCTAATAAACTTGATAGTAAAAGGCACTGACATAATATTCTATTTATCATGTAGATTATCCATATTTTCTGTATGAATTACTATTATTACCTATTTCTCAGAATGGAACGCTTATCGAGGACGTCGCCATGTTTTTGTCTTTTTGTTTGTTTTATGGCGTCAGGCAACGTTACGTACAATAAACGCCGAGGGACTCCGCATTGATTTGCCCTATTGGTTAGTGCCCAATTAAAGCAAAATTTAATAGGTCACCCCTTTATTATGCAGAAAAGTGCATATCTGCATGATAAAAATGTATACTTTACTCCGAAATATATATATTGTGTCCAAATATATATATATCATACACATATATAGCCTATATATGTTAATCCTAGAAATATATATTGAAAAATATATATTCTGTTTGTAAAGACGCAAATATAAAACATGTTTTCCCTAATTTATATATTGTAGACGCAAACATATATATGTTATACCGAAAAATATATTCGCTTTATAAAAAATATATTGTCTGTCTTAATATATTGAAGATGAAAATATCTGAGATGAAAATAAATAGTCTCTCTAAAATAAATAGATTGCAGACACAAATATATCAATTGAATATCGATAAATAAATGGTGCGAACTTCTGTGTGTCTATGCCGAATCTAAATAACTATGTGTTTTCCAAATATATAGACTGTTCAGTAGATATCTATAAAAACGAAGATAATTTCAACTAGGAAAAACACTGTATACTTTAAGTTCAACATATTTTATTTCCATAATGAACAATTGGGTCGGACAAAACGTTCTAAGAACAACATCAAAGGGAAGTCAATCTTTAAAAATCATATCTGATACCATATAGACGTTTACTCCCCTTTCTTTCAATATTCGGAAGGCCTCGTCAATTTCCGTAATCGGTAAATATAGCAGAACCGCTTCGTCGACTTCCGAACCATAACTGTGGAAAACCAATCGGAACTCTCTTCGCCAAGTCCAGACTCTATTGTGCCCATCGCGTCAGGTATACCTTGACGTGTTCGTTGGCGGACGGACTATAAACCTTAGAATTACACACACACACACACACACAGGAACTCTTCGCCAATTTCCGTACTCGGGATTAGAATAGTATCCCGAGTGACGGAATCCGACGAGGCAGTTCCGATTGCTTGCACTTATTGTGGGTAATAGAACTTAGCATTATTTTGTACTTTGTATATGTTTATTTGTATTTGTTAAAACCTCTTTTTCTTATAATTATAATAACAATTGCATGTTACATTTGTGTAGCTTTCTGAATAAACATTATCTTATATCTTATCGTTTCTATAAAGGGCGCCCTATAAAGTACGTCTTACTGGTTTATATATAATAATGTGTTGCCGGTGTAATCAAGCGGCCGTTTAGCTCAGTTGGTTAGAGCGTCGTGCTAATAACGCGAATGTCGTGGGTTCGACCCCCACAATGGCCAAATATTTTTGCCTTTGTTTTCTTAACCTTTTAAAAGGAATGCATCAGGCTTTAATTGGCAAATAACGATATTTATTTTTATTATAAAGGGTATTATGACTTTTGTTTATAAGGCTATTTATTCTTCACAATGCGATCATAGGTCACGCACCACACCCTCGGTATCCGGATAAAACCACGTCGGAGCGATACGACAAAAGCGGATCACCCGTTAGTGAAAATATTTCCTAGCTGTGTCTAAAAAGTAATGTTTGTGGACACGTAAACGTATTTTCCAAGACTTTTGAGCGATATTTGTTTGTTAATATTTACACTCTTCAAAAATAAACATTTATTTATGGAGTTTGGTATATCTTAGTTATAAAATCAGCTTTTTAATGCGAAAGTCTATTGAAAAAGTCCTTCTACTATTGCAGAAAAAATGAAGATTTACAGGCACCTATCCTTCCTGTAGATAACAACATAGTTTGCATGCGTTAAAACACCCGAGTATGAATGAAATATTGCGTGATCTATGGGTGGTGTTACAATTTTAGAGTACGGTTTAGCTTTCCGGAAAATGCCTCACTCCCCGCCCCGCCCCCCATATTTGAAACATCCCTTTTTGTGCTTTTTGGCTTGTCAATTTTTTTTTTACTTTGACCCCCACCCCACCCCACCCACCACCCCAACACACGCACGGACGCACGGACGCATAGGCTCGCGCACACGCACACACACACACACACACACACACACTCCCCAATAATTGAAACGCTCCTACGCCTATGTATGATCGGGCTCGATTTTAGATATAGTTTGTTCTAAAAATAAATTGAAGTAGTCAGTGATTTCGGACAAACAGTTCATTAATTACACGGTATATAGCTGCGTGAAGTTGGCTCAACATACGACATACGACATATATTTTATTAAATGTCGTTCAGTAAGACATAGTTACATCATTCGACATACAACATTCGATATATGTACAACATTCTACGACATTCAAAACCATCCTTGAACGTGAATGTCGTTTCACTCGACATTCAACATTCGACATACCACATTCGACATACAACATTCGGCATAAAACATTCAACATTCGAAAAACATCATTTTTAAAGTGAATGTCGTTCACGCGACATACAACATTCGACAACATTCGATATATGACATTAAAAAAACAACATCCAAGTGAATGTCATTTCATGCGACATATAACATTCGACATACAACATTCGACATACAACTTTCCAAATACAACATTCGACATACAACATCTGACATAAGACATTCAAAAACCAACATTCAAGAGGAATGTCTTTTCACGCGACATACAACATTCGACATACAACATTCGACATTCGACATACGATATTCAAAAACATCATTAACGTGAATGTCGTTTCACGCGACATACAACATTCGAAATACAACATTCAACATACGACATTTGACATACGACATTCAAAAACATCCTTCAAAGTGAATGTCGTTTCACGCGATGTACAACATTCGACATACAACATTCGACATTCGACAAACATCAGTTTTAAAGAGAATGTCATTCCATGGTAGGAATATGGCGCGATTCCAGGATTCATACATATTCCGCCACATCCATGGGTGGCTAAATAACTTAAACAATTCAAATCACTCATTATACTTGTAATGTATGTTGTGCTGTATTTCTATAAAACGTGTTGCAAACATATGCGTTTTTGCACAGGCCCTTAGCCATGCTTTTGAAAGGGGTTAGGGTGCTAATTGAGGTGAAATGGGTGGGATGGTAGTGGCGGCCCAATTCTTTCGCACCCCATTTCACATTCGTTTTTAATTGTGGGCATACACGTCAAAATTCATCACTTTAAAAAGGAAATATGTAAATAGTGTAACGAAAAGATTGCACATTACGGCCTGTTACTGTATGCAAGTTACTACTAGGTTGTTATACTCTGTTGATGAGGTGCACGTGCACTAATTCGAAATTCAATGCTAAAGGTTGTGTTGGTGTAGGTCCCTATTATGTTCCTGATTTCTGTGCCAGATGGTTGGTTGGTTGATCGGTCGGTCGGTCGATTGGTTGAATGGTGTCATGGGCTATGTAGTACTACAGCTATGTACCTAGCCGTCCGCAAGAATCAACATTTCCTGACTTACAAGTCAAGCTCCCAGTGTGATTCGAACCCGAAGCGGCGAGAGTCCAGTTTCAAACACACTTTCATTGAGATATATACACCTACAATGTTTGGTAAAGATAGGATTGAATACGAAGTCTCTATCATGTTAACAAGCAAAAGTTAACGACCGACGAACGGACGGATGGACGACGGACAACTCGTCATCCCATTAGCTCTGCGGGCCAGGCAACCTTATTAACTGGATAAATAGTTATATAACTGATCGTAAACAAAGAGTTTTCGTCGGTTCTTCTTTTTCTGAAATAAAAAATCAATGCCGGCGTATACCCCAAGGCTCCGTTCTAGGACCATTATTGTTTTTAATTTATAAAACGACATAGCTGATTCATTGCTACGTACGACAAGGCTATTTGCTGATGACAGTTCTATTGCGGTATCTACATCCGACATAGATTATATGGAAACTACAAGTAATGACGACCTGCGTAAAATATCGAAATGGTCAAAGCAATGGCTAGTAATATTTAATCCATCTAAAACTGAAGTCATGTTCTTTTCACGTGCAAACAGAAACCGTCCGTCTTTTATATTTGAAAATACTCAAATTAACTTTGTTGGCCATCATAAACATAAAGGAGTAACCAATAGTCGTGATGGGTGCTGGCATCAACATATTTCAAATATTGTAACATCTGCGTCTAAGGTACTAGGTTCAATGAAATTAATGAAATTTAAATTAAAACGTCAAACGCTTAATCAAATATATAAATCTTACCATTGCCCTATTTTAGAATACGCGGCTATAGTATGGGATAGTTGTACGAATTATGAAAAAGATAATTTAGAAAAAATACAATATGAAGCCGCTCGAATAGTTACTGGCCTGACTCGTTCTGTCTCTACACAAAAATTGTTAACTGAAATTGGTTGGGTCTCTCTGTCCGATAGAAGACACATCCAAAAGTTGATATTTACCTATAAGTTTAAAAATGGAGATGCATCGAGTTACTCGAAAAGAAAGTACTTTAAACCACCGATACTGCATACCTGCGCGTTTGCGAAACAATTGCAACAATTTAAACGCTGATCTCTATCTTAATCATTTGAGGGATAATCCCAATTGTATATGTGGTCATGTTGAAGATGTTGAGCATTATTTGTTCAGATGTGTAATTTTCAGAAATGAAAGACGGCAATTATTTTTAGACTCTCGTATATTTCAAAATCCTTAACTTTGTATCGATATACCGTTGTATTTTGTCTATATCGACTGTCGATATGTTTCTATCAGCCTGAACGGGGATAAGGGTAATTATTTCGGTGGAGATTGCGTTGGGGTAGAATGGCACGGCAGAGTTTAATTTTTGGATTTTTTTCTTCTTCGTTTTTCCCTATCAAGTTCATATGTAAATGTATTGTTACAATTTCAAACCGATAATCACGTACACTTTTTCAGCCACAATGGAGAGCACTGTAACTAATGTTGTAATACCGTGTAGTTCAGTCCATTTGCATATGTTGCTTTGAATATTGTGAAGATGTATTGTAACATATTTGCAATAAAATGTTATTATATACTGCTAAAAATGCTAACAAATACTTATTCATATAAGAGCTTAAATAAGTAAATATCGTCGTATCATTTATGTTTTGTGCTCCGAGTGTGGTCGTATTATAACCCGTCGTAAGTCGTATTATCCATTATCCATTCTTCCTTAGCCCCCCCCCCCCCCCAAAAAAAAAATGCATTGTTTAAGGAAAAGGGGGATAACTCCCTTGTGTACTGAACTTTTCAAAACAATATTTCGTTTCTACTATTGGTGGTGATCGATCTAATTATTCTACATATTCTACATACACCATTTATTATTTCCTGTTTTGCTGTCTATATAATAAGGGAAAGTAAAAAGGGTACTTTTTATTTTTGCTCAGTATATTTTGACTGATATGACATGTGTATTAAAAAATTATTACATCTTAAAATTGAAATTCCTTCTAGCTGATGTACACCACTGTAGCAATACACATTTTTTCATTCACTAAATGTTTGACTACTGTTGAGACAACCACTAGGACAACTATACTGAAAGGGAAAAGAAACGCATAATCAAAAATTATATACACCGAATTCCACGTAATATTCCGGATATATCTCAACGTGATTTGTGCAGATAAGGGCTACAACTAATTACAGAAACGACAACTCTGTCATGTAGTAGACCTTTTAATCAAAGTATACTTTGTTACACGTTGAAGTTTCGATTGAAAAAGTCAAGCCATTTCAGTATTGTGTTTAATGTTAAGATATTTCAACGTTTAAAGTCTAAGGTTTCTCACCTGCTTGGGCCAAATACGCATTTTGTCGATAATGAAACTTTAAAGGGGAAACCATTGGTGTGCTCGGTGCTGTTTAAACCGTCATTCTTAAAGGACCATTCGATTAGCAGTAGCATAGTAAACATACAATATATAGCAGAAATACCCATCATGCGTTTCTTTTTCCTTTCAGTATATATACTCATTAAAATGTTTGAGTCAAAAGCAATCATTATAAATCGGGAGTCTTAGATCAGCTTTATACATGGTGGTTCCCGTACAGAGGCACTTTAACGTCTATGGGTAGAGCAGACCACCAAGTTTTTCCTGGGTAGAACCAGTGTTGTTGGCCTCCCGCCATCCATAAGTTCGACACTTTTGGAACAGTGGTTAAAAAACCGCTGAAAACAGGTGTGATAGTCTGCCTGGTATTTACTAGAGTTAATGATCCCACGCCAAGGGCTGGATACAGAAAGGGAAGGGACATATTGCAAACTCATCAAGTAACCCACGCGAGTATAGCACTCGGATAAACTTTCATCTGGATATGATAACAATGTACATTGTAAGAGATAAAGAACATATTGGGTAGGTTTATTAAAATTTAAATGCCATGTTGTCATTCATATCTAGGCCCAAATTTAAGACAAGAATAACTTGCATTCTCATCACAAATGGCACATATGCTGCCAAAAGATCCACAGAAAACTGGGGGTCATGTATCTTTTAAGAAACTTGTCTCATAAATGAATGCTCCCTTTAAAAACATAAACACTGAGATGCCCAAATATTGTATTTATACACTCATTTTCATACATGCAAACACAATTCAAAACTCAAAGTTTTAACATGACAATGCTTGAAAATTGTAACAAATAGCTCAACAATGTGATATAAACCAAAAATGGCTCTTTAAACTAGTGAACATGCCTTATTTTACAAAAAGAACTGAGAATTATTTACCGGCCGCCATTTTGCTACCCCAGGCCGACACTTCCTGTGATGCAAGGGGTGTACTACACCTTTTATTACATTAAATCAGCCGTATGTGCTAGCCCGGTGCAGTCGAAAGTAGTTCTGTATTGTTTTCCCTTTAAATGTGTGTTAGTGCAGTTTCCCGTTATTTTTTGGCTGTTACTGTCTTTTGGACATATTATTGATATTTGAAACTGCAGCTCATCATGTTGTTGACAGTTTTTTTTATATACATTGCAGAAGGGAAAGTAGACAAAGTATGCAATTGCAATGGATAAAAATAACGTTGACCTTTGACCCGGTGTTAGTATTATGAATAACCCTTATTTTCTTGTTGAAGTTTAATAGCAATAACGTGGTCCCGCCTTAATTCCATTAAGCGATGGAAAAGCTTATATTAGCAGGATTTAATAACGGATATTTTGACAATAAAACAAGTTTAAAAAAGTTACTACTTAAAAAAATGCGATAATCTGTTTAAAATTACCTATTACATGTTTTAATTTTACAATATGGAAACTTTATAAGCCGAAAATAAGGTTTTATTTCATACCCCAGCCACCCCGTTTTCGCTTCTTGGAGAAGGGGTTGGATGGGGTATGAAAGTTAATACTCGGACCACGTAATTATTTGCATGATAAAGTAATTCCCCCAGAATTCTAACAAGATCTGAGATTTTAACAGGTTCTCAACATTCTCACTTTACTATGGAAGAAATATGCCATGTATTTTTTTCCGATTTCCGAGTTACTTAAAGAGGGTACATCATGCTGACTTTGAATCAAAATTGACAAATAACGATATTTGCTATTCTAAAGGGCTTAATCATAAACCAAAATCCTAACTCTGACCCATTAGTTACAAAGAAATTCATTTTGAAGAGTTGTAAATGTTATCCGAGGCTACGCAACAAGGTTAATTTGAAAAAAAATATACATACACGGGTACAGCCCTATTACAATGACGTCATCAAGCTTCAAATTCAGGATATTAAAGGTTTATTTTCAACGAAGCCTACTTTGAAAGCGGAATAATTCCAGCAAAAAACGTCCGCGGTGTAAGTTTATGGGTGAGTAAACGATTCCACGAGTGGCACATTAAAGGTTACTTTGTTGGTTTGTTTGTTTATTTGTATTGTGTTTTACGTCATTTTCAACACTTGTATGACGGTCGATTTTTTGTGGTGGAGGCAGACCACAAAAAATCGACCGTCAGACCACCCACTTTTCTTGGGAAGAACCAGTACTGTACACTATCGCCATCCGTAAGAATCGACACTTTCTCACAAGTCGAGCTCCCAGTGGGATTCGAACCCGCAGCGGTGAGAGGCGAACGTTTACAACGCAACGTCGTTAACCATTCGGCCACGGGGACGCTTTTACTTTGTTGAGCGACATAGTAACACAAGCACTATAGGTCGGTCCCTATATATGTAGCACATCCATTGCAGCACATGAAGTGTCGGCCTGGTGTCGAATAATGGAGGCCAGTAAATAATTCTCATTTCTTTTTTGTGGAAAAAAGGCCTTTTCACTGATTTAAAGTGTCTTTGTTGGTGAAATTGCAGAGTTGTGACATTGTTGATATATTTGTGACATTTTGCAAGCATTGTCTTGTTAAATTGTGTTGTTGTTTTTTTAAATTTACTTTTGATTATATAGAAATGAGTGTATGAATATAATAGTTTGGCATCTCAGTGTTAACGTTTTTAAAGGGAGTATTTGCATACTTGTAGCAGTGTGCTCAGTGTTCAACTTTATAGTGCTGCGACAATGGAATACCACGCCGTAGACACATGACATGATACCCCATCCATATCACATTATACTGACACCGGGCCGACCAATCCTATAAATGTTGAATGTCAAGCAAGGGAGCTACTAGTACCGGTTTTATGAAGTCTTGGTATGACCTGGCCGGGGATTGAACACACGACCTCCCGCATGCGAGTCTGACGTTCTACCACTAGCCCACGACACGGGCAATAATGGATGTAATACATTTTGCGGCGTTTAAAAGAAAATTATTTCCGTCGAAATTTTCGCGTAAATTACAGCGACAAGATCTCGGGCCTTTGATGTAAAACATTCCAACATTACCGTGAAAAGATAAAGATTTTTTTCTCAAAAGCTGATGAAAAATTACAGCAACAAATGTCTAGTAATTTATTACCGCAAGCCGTCGGCCCCTGATTTATGTTACCTTATGTTGTAAATAAACACAGAAGTTGTAGATCTGGCCACGGAAGGAGAATAGATGTCGAATTTGAGTTCTATGTAAACAGAAAAAGAAGGCATTAAGCATCTTTCTGTCATATACCATTACAGGCAGCGCGAAGGATAATAATTAACGACCGCCATCTTGAAGTCTTGAGTTGGCAACTGTAACAGATACTGACGTTTGATTGTTTCTTAATGCATAACCGAAACAAACGGTATGTTGCGTTGAAACGATCGGATTCGGTATTTGAGAGTAGGTATCTACATGGATGCCGACACACAACATATGATATATGCAGTGTAAAGAGATTAATAATATAATTGGTTATCATTCCCTAAACGTGTTCAGTATCAAACATACCTTATGATTTACAAATCGTTACATGGTCAAACACCAGCATATATCAATCAACTATAAACAAATGCCTAAACAATATGTGAGCAAAATGTACGCTCTAAAAAAAATCGAACATGCATATTCCCCAATCACATACATGTTGCTATGATAATTCTTTTTCTGCATGTGGTTCTAAAGAGTGAAATACGCTCCCAATCGAAATTAGACGATCATCATCACTTCACCAATTTAACACTATTAAAAGATCGCCTCATGAAATTGAAAATTATTATTATTATTATTATTATTATTATTATTATTATTATTATTATTTATTATGATTATCATTATTATAATTATTATTATTATTATTATTTTCATTATTATTATTATTATTATTAATATTTTTAAATTTTTTAAATTTTTTATTTTATTATTATTATTATTATTAGTAGTAGTAGTAGTAGTAGTAGTAGTAGTAGTAGTAGTAGTAGAGTAGTAGTAGTAGTAGTAGTAGTAGTAGTGTTACTATAAAAAAAAGTATTATTGAGCAAAGGGATATTTGAGTTTGAAAAAAAATCACTGTTCACCGTGATGTAATATGCGTGTTAACCGTGTAGACCCATGCCAGTTTTAAGAAAAGGTTACCGTGTATATTGCTGTTTTGTTTACCGTGTAGAACCTGCTATACAGACCGCGTCTTTTTTGTCTGAGCTATTTACTGTTCACCGTGTATACCAAGATGTAATATGCGTGTTAACCGTGTAGACCCATGACAGTTTTAAGAAAAGGTTACCGTGTATATTGCTGTTTTGTTTACCGTGTAGAACCTGCTATACAGACCGCGTCTTTTTTGTCTAAACTAGCAACATTAATCAGCAACCGTATGCGGATTTTGGATGTTCCGTGTCGGATGTTCCGTGTCGGATGTTCTAAACATCTTATACTTTATCAGCACTACAACGTTTTTTCATACCGAATAATTTGGAAGCACCCGAAAATTGTGATATTACTGGTTTAAACTGTACATTGCTCATTTGTGTTTGGACTCGGCTACCTGCCTTTCAGTTTATTCCCTTGGAAAAAAACAGAAGAAAAATACCTCAGGTGGTCTGTAAAGCATTTGTCATTCTTAAATTAAGCTTTATACGTCATACTGTCGACCAATTTCTTATGTAACACAACTTGTTCAAGACGTTTTTAATAGCATGTCACTTACTTGTTGCTTTTCAATCTATTTCTTTTAAAATTTGAAGCCATTGATGAATCTTTTTATCGAGGCTGAGAATAAAACCGCTCTCCGTCAAGATTGTGGGTAAAGAGCTATAAAACACGACAGGGATTGAGAAAACATGTTGAGAGCAAGCATCGCACGGGTGAATTAAGGCTTAAATACGGACGTGACACGCGAAGCAAAGAGTCTCGAGAAACATCAGTTCACTGCTCATTTGGTGAAACATGGCGACTCTGCCT
The DNA here is from genome assembly GCA_037043455.1 of Cyrtodaria siliqua. NCBI lineage: Eukaryota > Metazoa > Mollusca > Bivalvia > Adapedonta > Hiatellidae > Cyrtodaria > Cyrtodaria siliqua. The sequence continues at coordinate 65,882 of JAWPHD010004911.1, forward strand.
ACAACTGTACAGTATGACACTCACTGAGGCGACATGCGGCCAGTGTTCATCAACATACAAACTTCAAATTCTGATCATGTGGATCTGTCTTTACCGACAGATATGTTATGAAAGACCACGTTGCTGCAAAACACAAACAACAGTTTATGTATTCATGCGCGGTATCTTCTTGTGGGGCTAAATACAGATGGAGAACGATTCTTGCAAGCCACGTTAATAATAAGCATTCATAAGTTTTCATTAAGATAATCTCAGTGATTTTACCGATTGAACAGAATTATAATTCTTATACGCACTTGTTGTCTCATTATTATTGATTATTGTGATTTTTCAGCTGTGATTATTTTTTATCATTGTGATTTTTCGTAATAATAATGCTGTGATTAGCCAGTGATTCCTATTTATTATTTTAATATTATTTCAGTTCATTCGATTTTTTTTATCTCGGGAATATTCTTCGATTGCCACTTCTTGTCAAGTTATTTTTTGTTAACCATTGTCTAAGGCCGGTAGAGCGTATACCTCTAGTTTAGACGGTGCTTGTTCAGGACAGTCTCGGAATCGGGGATACGGTATATCAGGGTACGGTATATCAGGGTATGGTATATCAGTATTATACTGCTTCATTAGTCTTGATCATCTTCGACGCTTGATTTTAAATACTAACGTCTTGACCCTATGTGCAGAAGACAACAAGTAAAACTGGAAACCACGTGTCCGTAGTATATGTATATTTTTATTATAGTATGTATGGCCTTCCAGATTTAGTTCGTGAATGTAATGAAGTTTTCGTCTTTATTTATTTATTAATTTATACTACATGTATATGCAATAGTGCATTGTCTTTCTGCCATTCTCCCTATCTTGGATAGAACGCGTGTCTCTGTCAGCCAATCATAAACGATACAAGTATTTCGGTTATATGGATGCAGCTTCATTTTATTTTTAGATTAAAGCTTCTAGGCGTTTGTCTTGAAAAACAACAAGCGTCGCAGATGATCGATACTAACTGCTTCATAGAATTCAATTTTTATGATTTAATGAAAACAAGCTTTTAAAAACTAGGTTCTACTATTTTTATTTTATTACAAATACATGTTGTAAGTTTATTTATTAAGTAATATGTCATTAGTTGGGTGCATAATACACTATTTCAACATCAACTAAAATTGTTGTTCCAATATTGTCCTGTCTGTTATTTCGTCAGGTTTAGAGCTAGCACCCATATGTTGTGATTGCTTCCGTGTGTGAAGTTGAACGTGGAAGACGTTGAAGTTTGCTATTGTCGTGCAGTCTTTGTCCAGTGAACTCGAACTCATCGATATCGCGGACATTTTTAGGCAGGGCTCGGACAGGAGACAGTGTTTAATACTGGACTATTTGGGCGCATGCCACGTATATTGAACTGGTGTTGAATCCTAAATTAAAGAAGATAACGGCTAAATAATAAAATACCTACTTCTCGTGTTTCCGGCTGTCCGCCATCTTTGAAAATCTGCACGGTTAACAAAAAACTCTACACGGTTTCACGTACCAGACAGTGAATGTGTTGGATTTCTTACATGACATAGTTTGCATATATTCTGTTTTGAGCAGTGTAAAGCGCAAAATTAGTTATCTTCTGGAAATATAATCGTGCACACTGAAAAAGTATCTAGGCATGAAGTTCATATGTTTTACATATGCGACATATGTATTTCATATATGTATTTCATATGAAAGTAACACAGCGTAATACATATGAAAATAAATTTTACTAAATAATATTAAAACAGGTTGTTAAACCTTTTCTAAAATATTCTACAAAATGTATATACATGCTATATGTTGCACATAATAGTTTCATATGAAAACATATGTATACATTCCATGTGTGGCACAGGTGTATTATTTTAACATGAGAACATATGTGCCACATATTTATCATTTACATATGTGAAACACGTCACAGCATTTTCCCGGTGCAACTTCCTATGCAGCAGTGAAAATACGAAATACGTTGTATCAGAATTACATATTTATTCTGCTACACCAACATGGTATTATACAGAACTATTACATTAAATAAATGATCAGCTTGACGCAGAATCTGAATGAAATGCCATTTAGTAATGCATGCTCTTCTCTGCTAATGCAATAAAATATGCATGGACTTTGACATTTCGCAAATGCCATCATAATTTCTTATCGATTATATGTGCCTGAAAATAATCCCATAATTGTGAAATAGACACAATTTGACAAATTACCAAAATTTGATCTGCTGATATACCAATTTTCTGTCAGCATAAAGCGTTTCCATGACAGCGTGCTTTGATGACGAATGATTGATGAATATAAGCCCCGCCTCTACATACGTCACGCTCTCCCAGCATTTGATACATATCTCAAGCGTCTATTTCTGCAGGAGAGCACCTTACACAAATTCCCCAATTAATTAGCACATTTGCTTCTTAATTAATGTGTTTATTGGGGATTGATTGTAATGACCGTGGATTATTCGCAGTGACCTCTGCAACTTTATAAGTGCTTGAAAAGTGGAATAACAGTTAAAATGTTAGATCGGAAATGAAAATTAACTGTGTTTTTCACCGGAAAACAGCATTTAAATATTAAAAAATAGTGGATTTTATTAATTTACCCTCGAATTTTAATAACAGAAAGTTCAGTGAATGTTTTTTGCCATTCATGAGCATATATGCACTGTTCTAAAAAAATGTAAACACAATTAAAAAGGTGAATATCCAAGATATAGTTAGGAAGACATTGGATAACAACACAATGAAAAAGGACGGAAAAAAGAGAAAACCGAAGGAAGAACACGTTTCTGATACAGACAGTGGTTGCTCAAACGATTCATTTAGTGGAGGTAGAAAAAGACGAAAAGGAACTCCAGAAATGTGCGACGGAGACCAGAACAATATGGAATCCGGGGAACCACCGGTCCGTAATCACGCAAACGCTCGCGAACGGGATCGCACTCAGAGCGTAAATACGGCCTTTGTGACGTTACGGACTCTGATACCGACGGAGCCGGCGGACCGGAAACTGTCTAAAATTGAAGTGCTAAGATTGGCGACAAGTTACATCGCCCATTTAAACACAGTGTTGATGGTAGGAACAGACTGTCTTGACCAGCCGTGTATAAAACACCAGGCCATGATTCGTGGGGGTATGGACTGTATGCCCAAGGCGGTGTGTACTTTCTGTCTCAGCAACAGTAGAACCCGGCCGGTACGTATGCTCGGATGCCACCAGTCTGGTCATCATTCTGTAGGTCCTCATTCTGTATAATAATTACAATATACTGCTACTGCTACTGCTACTGCTACTGCTACTACTACTACTACTAATGCTACTGCTACTGCTACTACTACTACTACTAATAATAATAATGCTACTGCTACTGCTACTGCTACTGCTACTACTACTACTACTACTACTACTACAACTACTACTACTACTACTACTACAACTACTACTACTACTACTATTACTACTACTACTACTACTACTACTACTACTACTACTATTACTACCTACTGCTGCTGCTGCTGCTGCTGCTGCTGCTCTGCTGCAGCTGGTGCTGGTGCTGGTACTGATGTTGGTGCTACTACTACTACTACTACTACTACTACTACTACTACTACTACTATTACTACTACTTCTACTACTACTACTACTACTACTACTACTACTTCTGCTGAATTTTCCATTTAAACGCATAAACAAATCAATAACAAATAATTTAAAGTTTCAAATCCCGAGTCAATTTATTTTTTCTTTTAATATTTCTTTGCGTTTGCTTTTCTTTTTGTTTACATTTTGTAACATAAACATATGTCTAACGTCATTGATCAGCACATACAATAGATTCTTGCATTCTAGGTCATGCTCAATGGAAATTCCATTTTTGAATATGTCATTTTTACAAAATTGCAGTAAACACGCACTAATTCATGCGAAGTCATGTTTACGTTGCTTTGAACAATATGTGTAATGCCTTTAATATTTTTTATGATTGACAACATAGAACAATTTACTTTCTTGTCTGTTTTTCTCCTTTTGACTGAGAAGAAGCAGCCTTTGTCTATCACAATACCTGTTTCGGTAAAAAAACACACAAAAAACACACACACAAAAAACACACACAAAAAACAGCAAACTCCTATTATTGACCGTTGCAATTCGCTCAGTATAAATGTATCTATATATACTGAGGGAAAGAAGTTTAGCAAGTTTTTGTTGCACCTCGGAAATAATACATTTTTGGTTGTAAAATCAAGAAACTACTGTCATAGACACAATATGTTATTAAACACACACCAATAACGAACATCTTACTCACGTAACGAATAAATGAACGTAGGGGTCAAGCCCGTAAGGTCCCAATATGTCAGTATATCTTGTATACAGTATTATTTGACCTAAAAAACTTGCTAAACTTTTTCCCCTCAGTATATAGTTAGTATCAAAAACACAACCAATCCACTAATGCTCACTTTATGTTTCCTTGAATCACCAAGAGCCGCGAAAACCATACGGTTTTCGATTATTTAGCTTTATTTTAGATTATTTTATATTGATTTTATGCTTAAATATGTAAAATTCAGTAATTTAATACCAGGTCGAACAAAGTGTTACATAAAATAACGTATTTTTTTCTCTTAAAATCGGGTTAAGGCAATCTCATTCACTCAATATCATACCATTAAGTTAATTTATTAATTTAATTTATTAATATTGTATTGCTTGATGTTATTTACATAAGTAAATGTGATATAAAAGTTACAATAATAAATAACATTTACAAATGGACTGGACCACGAGTTATCACAACATCTTAACCATTAAGTTGACTGTGTGACGTGATGTTCTCTCTAAAACGCTTTGTCTGACATGCTGTAACATAGACGTATTCCTTTAAAGGGCAAGCTAGGAATATATAATGGTTGTCAGTAATTTACTTACATACCATCCGAGAATTGCGATTGTTCAATATGGAATGTTTGCACTTATAACTAATGGTTACGTGATGCTATTTAACAAATGCAATGCAAGTGAAATATACCGAGTTTAAACTATTGTGAAATAAAATAAATAAATTAATTAATTAAAACTAGTTCTTGGTGGATCTGGATCTAAAGAATAAATGGATAAAAAACATTTAAGCGGGTAAATTAAAATAGCATACACCATAACCATTGTGTCGAAATCACGTGACTTTTTGATTGGTGTCACGTCAAAAACATGTAAACAAAACGCGCGATTCAGGTAGCGTTTTTCTTCATAATTTTCTTAAAGGGACACAAGGCAATCTTTATTTTTTAAAAACTCACGGCGTCCCGTTAGTTTTTCTACATAAATTGCATTTGTTCAATCATCAATGTTAATTATAAGAATTGTATTAAGCAATTTGTTTTTGCATATTATTAATTTTTGATATAATTGCACCAATAATATATTAAAACTTATAGTATGATAAGACGAAATAGTGAATACTTAAAATTTTATTTATTTAAAAGTAACCAGGGTGAAAGTAAAAATGATACTGGATATATAAATCGAGACACTCATTTCAAACACATGAAGCTCGCCAAAAGGCCTAGTGCCATAGGGCGAGCATAAACAAAAACTATATCCCCTTTCAAACACATCAAGATTGCCGTGTGTCCCTTTAATATTTAACGAATTTTGTTCAAATAAAGCACACATACCTTTACAATGAAAGGTTGTTTCCTCTCAAAAGGCAGTTTGTTTCATTCAGTACTTTCTTAGATTATCAGTCCCAAAATGTACACTGGCATATATTTCTTTCGTTCCAAGACTTTGGGAGTGCTAATCTCAGAAAGTCCTAGATAAATTGAATTACCTTTTGCGGCGGGGGAAAGAGCTCTCTTTGGAGGGGTATATGCACTTCAGATGAAATAAAATTCGATAAATATGAGGAAAGTATTATGAAGCTATAACCTACCGGAATCGAGCGTTTGGTTGACACAATTTTTTGAAGTGAAACCGATCAAAAAGTCACGTGGTTTTCGCCACCCTGGTAAAATGCATCGCACTTTCATATAACTGGAACTAAGCTGCTATAAACTTAAACAATGTGTTTTATCGTTTTATTTTGATATTTACTTATTTTTCGAAATGAAGTCACGAAACTGACTCCAACTAAATTGGGAAAAGCCGCAATTAGAATATTATTGTTATTATTATTATTTTGTTATTATCAATTTTGTTATTATTATTATTAATATTATTATTTTATTATTATTATTATTAGTAGTAGTAGTAGTAGTAGTAGTATTATAATTATTATTATCTTATTTATTTATTGACAAAACTCCGGCGTATTTAACATAAATACATGGCAAAAGTTGTCTTTTGAGTGAGAGCGGAAAATGAAACATTGCCAGACCGGTGGACAAACACTTTATATATTCCTACAAATATGTTCTTATTACCAATTAATGGGTCATGAGCGTTACCATATGTATCAATGATCCTACCAATGAAGTATTAATAGGTGTACCCTGAAGTGACCAGAACATTTCAGTGCAGGCGTGCCAATCATATGTATACAGATCGTAAGTCAACTGAGGTTAAATATATACTGAACAAAGTCAACTGAGGTCATATGGAGTCCAGACTATTTTAGTGTTTTATCTTTTACTCAGTTCCTACATCCTACATACGGTATTATCTCATTGGTCCATATGTTCTGGGAATGCCCAGTTACTCGTAGTTTCTGGTTGAACGTAGAAACATTTCTAAATGTAATGGGAATCCGAATTCAATCTTGGATACAAGAAAGTATCATTTGAAATCACATTAGCAAAATATTTTATTTTTTCATGCAAATACAAGAAAACCATCACAATGTCAATGCCTTTGAAAAAAAGAAAAGAACTTGAAAAAGTAAGCTGTGAATAGACATGGTAGAAGTAAACTAGAAATACATATCTCCAACTGGTCAAAAATACATTTGTAATCAGAAGGAGGGAGCCTGTTGACTGTGATGCTGAATCTATAGTTCCATTGTATATGCCTTTTTTAAATGCATGTAATAGAAAACACAATATCGATACATCTGTTGAGACACGCCATACACGTTTTCTACTCCTTTCTAATTTTGCATAAACATAATACATTGTAAAGAAGAAATTTGATACTAACAGTATGATATATAATTATAACTAACAGTATGATATATAATTATAATGTATTTTGTTTTGTAAATAGTTAAATAGAGTATACAGTAATGGATTGTAATGTATTGTGTACTAATATGTTTATGAGTTGTGAAAAATAAATACATAATACGGTACTGTCTGCCTGCCTGCCTGCCTGCCTGTCTGTCTGTCTGTCTGTCTGTCTGTCTGTCTGTCTGTCTGTCTGTCTCTGTCTCTGTCTCTGTCTCGGTTTGTCTGTCTGTCTCTCTCTCTCTCTCTCTCTTTCTCTCTCTCCCTCTCTCTCTCTCTCATATATACATAATGAAGTATCGCATTTTTCATAAAAAGCATGTTACCATTCCTACATTTAGCTTTTGAATTTTAAGTGGATTTTAAAAACTCGAAAAATATGTTCACGTTATTAAAACTTTTCTTCAAAACTCCGACGTCTCACGCTGAAGTAGATTAATTTGCTATCCACCACCCCATCCGCTAAAATGAAATAAATTATAATTATTGATAATAATAGCAATGTATGTCCTTGTAAACGCCAAAATGATATATTTTGAATATTGATATATAAACGTATTTTCCAATGAAAAGACAACAGGTTCTAAGTAAACTTAAATAAAAGTTAATGTTTATTGATCTGTTAGTTCCCTTTTTCTTTTTCCTTTTTTATATTGATCGTCTTTGGTGATTTCTAATTTTAGGACTGTGAAATTGACAAAAATATTTCTTATGAGTGAATTTAATTTCCTATGTTAACATTTGTATTTGTATAAACCCCTCTGAAGTACCTAAGTCAATAGTTCAGGCCTATTGAGATGTCAACACGACGAAAATGGCAAGGAAATCGCAGGCATTCCACTTCAATTGCAATACATTTCACCAAAATAGCTGGCGCATTTTTCTGTTGCATTACAGCTGATTTATTAGAATGTTCCTTTATTTGTCCAGTCACGTGTGAACTTGACCGTCACGTGATTGTTTTGATAATTTTCCGCAGACGAAAGAAAACACGGAAACTACCTTAAGGGAATGCTTTGTAACATTCGCATCAATAAATTACGAATCTTTCCTCGACATTAGTTTTAAACATAACACAATAAAAGGAAGTACGACTTTGATGAGTAGACCAGATGTGGTAACACCAAAAGTTATCGAACTGTAAAAGAAAATCAGCGTTTCATTACTTGACTTCTCGTTAAGCCCCCTTTTATAAATATAGAAGAAGACATTTTATTGACTTAAACTGTTACATAATATATAGTTTTAGCAACATATAAACACACATTTACAAATATAATACAGATTAGTACAATTTCACCAGTTTATAAAATATTGTGGAGAAAAAAAGAGATAACAGGAAAACAAAATATAGAAAAGTTCTAATGCAGTAGTGTATAACAATGTCATTATAATGAGGATGAATGAGATTATCTTTATTTGTCATGGTACGTCTTAGGCAGAATGCTTCTGGAATGTATTGCTAAAGGTAATAACTTTGTTTTAAAGGAGAGAAATAATTTAAACATACTCGGCCTTTGGCCATAATATTTTTTTATATTTACTTCTGATTTCATTATAAACAGGACATATCAAGGCAAAATGGAACTCGTTCTCAATATCGTTAATATTACATATTTGACAAAACAAACTACAAACACTAAAAGCCAGATTGTTATTTGTTTTATCTACCAACTGTCGTCGTTACAAGTATAACTACCTATAGTCCCGCCACCCACTAGAACACAATAGGTCCGCTAGTCACAGCAGGGTCCGGACTATATGAATGCGCCGCGGTGTATTTTATTGTATGTAATTATTTTTATTTTGACCTCGGTTTAAGTCTTATCCATATGACTGCAATAAAATATTTTGATTATTGATTCGAATTTGGCCCGGGTTGAGATCGAACGTTTTATGGTGTACTGGTTTATATTTACACTATTGTTTGTCAGATGTTATGTATTATTATATAACCTATAAATAGACGCGTTTTCATTGGCTAAAAAGTAATTTTTTAGAAAAAATATCTAGCGATATTGACATGTTTTTTTGATATTGACCTGTTTTTTTGATATTGACCTGTTTTATATAATTGTTTTTTTGATATTGACCTGTTTTATATAATTGTAAATTGAGGGTTATATAATAAAACAGTTATGGACTTTTCAGCTGTTATACATGATGTTGATATGTACCAAAAAATCATTATTGACCTCGGCTATCGCCTCGGTCAATAATGATTTTTTTGGTGCATATCACATCATGTATAACAGCTGAAAAGTCCATAATTGTATATTATATACTGAAAGAAATAAGTTTAGCACGGTATTCTGCATATCTAGCTTGAAGAAATTGAATGTTTATTTTATAATGTGAAGCATTTGATAACTTTGGCATGTCAGAAAGTGTTCTTGTTTTCACTTATTATGTGTGATTCAAAGTAAGTATCATAGTTATCTCCCATTTACATAAACAACATTTTTCACATTAAAAATAAGAATATTATCAAGAACAGGGTTAAACTTTATTAAATAACTATTCTGTTTCGAGTGATAAAAAAACTCAAAAACAATTGACATTAACCTTGTCATTATAATGAAATTACGAACCAAAGCTTTATATTTTAAAATTATTTCCCTTTATATTGAAATAAGAACGAAATTATAATTTCTGTAAAGCAGGAAAATTAAAACATGTTGCTACTTTTTTCGCAGATATCGTTTAAAAATAATGTCCTGCATAAATGTTAATTATGTTAATTATATTGTTAATGGCGGCTGAATCACATAGCCTTGAATCTGCTCAATGGGATTTAGCATTTTATGTGCTAAACTTATTTCTTTCAGTATATATTGCTAGGTAACAAACTTTTTTCGTCTTATTTTTGAACGCGGATGAAGAAACTCCATTGTATAGGGTGACATGCACAAATACACAAGACAATTGTTTTCTAATAAATGTTTGACAATAAAATAATGAATTTCACATAGATTAATCATAAAACAAAATTAATTGTTGAGTTTTATGCTGTTGGTAAAACCAGCCACCGTATAATGTCGGAGTGCAACATTGGAATGTCGGAGTGCAACATTGGAATGTCGGAGTGCAACATTGGTGCTGAGGAATCTTTGAGTAGTATACGTTTGTTTAACTTCATTTTATACCGTCATTACATTTCTGTTACATTGAAATTTTCTCTACATTACCAACAGCATTTGCATCGCAAAAGCTGTCTCCAGGGAGGTCAGCAATAACTCTTTACGATAATAACTTTATGAAGTTCATAAACTTAATAATAATGATAAAAACATAACACTCCCCAAATTCATATAAACAGAGGGGAGTATAAGAAATAGATCTTCTCACTGAACTGTGGAACGCCCTGATAATAAGACTTTATATAAGGAACTGAGTTTCACAATTTAGAGCCCATACAGACAAACTATTTTCTGAAAATCCGTCACTATTCTGTCTAGGGGAATATACTTGTAGATTTGAGGATAATCTTAATTCGCATACGTACATTTAATGTCAGAGTAAATTAATGTGTCTCTAAGATAAGCAGGAGCATGATCATCAAATGTTTTGATATTAGGATAGCGTTTTGGAATTGGGGGATTGAACTAACAGACAACAATGTGTCCAGTGATGAGCCGTTAAACAATAATTCCAGGAGAATATATTGGACAGAATAGAAGAACCACATATAACTAGGTCAATTCAGCTGTCAGATACAGATATGTCACTTAAGAACATTAAACGGATGACACAGTTAAGGAATAACATTGAACACATTGTCTCAGCTTCTCTGACACAAATTATGACTATAAGCTACTCTATTTTGAAGGTTTTATTTTAACGAAGAAGTACAGTTTGCTATAGTGACTGAGGCTCCTGACTTGGTATCCTTCAAGCAGGAGTTATACTCTCTTAAATTAGTTGGTTAGGACGCACACTGTAACTAGGAGCCTCATGATAGTCTGGGGATGTGCCGGATGGGTTTCGTACCCTCCGCCGCTACGGTAGCCGGAATGGTTCAGACTTAAATGTGACGAAAACGCAGTTTGGAAACTTTATCTTTCTTCTGCCTTAACTCCATTTATGCTTCTCTCTGTCCTATAATTTCATTATTTTTCTTTCTAACGCCGACAGAAACATGGTCAAATGTGACACCAGTTTTCTAGACGAAAACTATCGTGTATATAGTATATTAGTCTAATTAAAGCAGGGTCCCAATGATCAGTACATGAGAAATGCTTATTAATAAATGCAGACAATTCTCAAGTTTCGGCATCTATTTTAATTTTTACCCTAGACGTTTCGGCACCAATTTATATTTGAGTATTTGAACGGAGTAAAGAAGTAAAGAAATTAAATATTTTCTATAATATCACTTGTAATTCATATAACATGCAAAGCTGATTGCCTTAACGGCAACTCCGAAGCGGTGATGAGCCTGAATACAACTAAAACATGAACATAAATAGGGCCTATATGATAATCACTTGTACAATTTAAGTAAATATGACTTATATTATATTGTAGCATGGTCACTGAAATTCCCTTTGTAATAGCTCAGGTGTAAATCGTTTAATTGAAAATACTTGAATATGTTCCCTTTAACATGTATAATAATGTATAACTAAGACCAAATAAAAACTTATCTGTATTCATACAGTATCTTTTAATTCTTCGCTTTACCTCCCTGTCATCTCCATATCGACGACTACAGGTATGTGACTTGAACAAAGCCTCCACAAACTAACCCATTATTAAAACTCGTCTACATATAACGCATGCGTTATACTTTTCTTGTTTAAACTATAGCACTTGGTCAATTTTGGACGAGGCCTTCCAAAATAAACCTTGCAAAGTATATACATATCACGTAGTACATAAGATATTGAACTATGACTTCAGAGCACACTTTAATAATAATAATAATAATTATAATAATACAGACTTTATTTAACGAAAGAACTCATTTGAAACTAGTCAATCTACCATGAGGCCCTCAACAATACAATATATACAATATTTTACAAGTAAAAATGCATTTAAAGTGGTATATTCAGTAAACGGAAATATGCTTAAATAGAACTGCAAGACTTAGACATTTACTAATATATCGGATGGTGAATTCACTGTAAATACAGTGTTTTGACTTGATTTACAGATTGGGCATTTTTTATATGCTGGGGAAGAGAGTTCCACACTTTAGTGAATATTCCAAAGGCGTTATGACATTAATACTATAAGCTGTTATAGATGTATAATATGCTCCATTAATATACTAGTTCTATTTACTAAGCTTGAAAATTTGTTTTAACAATTAATGCTTTTGATGTCGTAAAACATTTGCTTTGGTTATTTGATTGTACTAATTCTAATGTTTTTAAGTGAGGCACGTTTTCAACATTTACTTTGATTGTTGACATATGTTTACGCTTACTGGAGCTCTGTGGTCTAGTGGCTGAGCGTTGGACCCAGGATCGAAAGGCCGTCGGTTCGATCCCGCCATGACCTTATTTGCATTTGCTTAGTACTGGTGCTACACAGGAAGACATCGCGGAGTGATTAAAATAAGTTCAGAGAGCTTTTGTTACAATCGATGTAAAATAAATAGATTTAAACTAACTATGTTCACATTTCAGAGCATAAACATATGTAACATGGTCCATAATGATCTCACTTCTATGCATTAACATTAACTTGGCTTTGACGAAACTTTATTTTTAGTTGATGATTTTCTTGACCCAATCTCTAAGAAAATTCGCGTGGGTTATTGATAATATTTATGATGGTTTGCTAGATAAACGCATGTTCAAGAATTCCGATGAAAAAATACCCCAATACCTACATGTCAACAGTTATACAAAAAACAATTATCGGATTTCGTATTCATGTATATTCAATGTTTATTTAATTTAACCAACACCAACAACAACACCAACAAAAAGAGCCATGTTGTGCTATGTTTATTTGGTTTATTTTTAATGATATTTAAGGGTTTACAAACATTAAAAAAAAAAATAAAAAAAAAAAGGATAAACAACACATAATTATGAAAAAAAACAACAACAACAAAAAAAAAACGGATTTTCTACGTTTACTAGTAAGATATTCACGTGTTTTTCTTGCACCATCGCTCGACATATAGCGCACCTCTCCCCTGGGTACCAGCGGGCTACAGTAAGGGCGGTCATTATATTGTCACATGATACACCTCCTGTCAATCATGGTCGCGGTAAGATTAGTGATGAAAAGGTCTCTGCACAGTTAGTATTAAGTGATTATTGTCTCAGAGTAATTGGAAAGATTATATTCTGCTGATAGACAAGTGGATCAATTAGATGAAGAGGATGCACAGACACAATATTATGTTAGCGCAAATTATTGTTAGGCAGTGCGCGGTTTAGGCACCGCTGTCTGATATCCCAGTGACCGTAATTACTGGATTAATTATTTTAGATATTAAAGGAACACACTGCAATATTTATTAGTTTTGTTTAAACTCGCGGCGTCCCGTTAGTTTTTCTACAAAACTTGCATAATTGCAAATCCTTGCAAATTAAATTAATTATTTTCATAGGCAAAGCAAACTGTGTGTGCATGTTACTAATGGCTGTATTATGTTGCAGCAATACTCCATTCATCATTTTGATAAACCATCATCAAAATAAACTGATCAATCAGTGACCAGCAAATTGACACAACTTTAAATGCTGGTAGGTGATATACTCGGTCTTTATCCTAGATGTTCAACCAAGTTTACTGTTAAGATTAAGGTATTTACAGTGTGGGTATTTAATAACTCTACATATATCATGCACAGTTAAATTAATTCAATATATACAGAAAGGAAAAAGAAACGCGACACGGGAATTTCCGCTATATATTGTATATACTGCACACTTAATTCCATATATGTTCGAAGGAAATCCCAAGATGTTTTGTAAAAAAAAAAGTTGCAGTTAGTTAGAGAAAAGACACAAATGTGATGTTGCAGACGTTATAATTACAGTACACGAGAAATTCATAACTGTTGAAGTTCCTCTTTGGAAAATTGAGCCAGTTCAGTACTGTCTTTAACGTAATGAGTTTGCAAAATGTTGCATCCTAAATTTGCTCACGTGATAATGAAACTTTGCATGAATACTATGTGCTGTGTTACGTGTTGTTTTAGTATTTTTTCCGAATGGAAAGATCTTACGTAGCTATGTACCATTCGATTAAAAGCAGCATATTGTACATACAATATATAGCGGAAATTTCCGTGTCGCGTTTCTTTTTCCTTTCAGTATATGTATCTTTCAAAATCGTCTTTTTACTCTGCCAAAGATTTTATTTTACTATAGAAGGTAATGATAAAAACTGAGTAATATAAATGCATAAATGTTATCACCTACTGAAAACAAGGTAAATCTCAACATTTCGGCAATGGAAAATTATGGTAATCATATGGTAGAATAGCAAAGACAATAGGAACACTCTGTTTGATATTACTTTTTTTTTAAATTAAATGCAAGCAGCTTTAAAGTCAAGATGATACTAGATTAATAACTCGAGGTGCTATTTTAATGCATAATAAATTCTTCCATATTGGATTGCCATGTGTCCCTTTAAAGACGTTTCTGTTTCCGTTTCCAATTAAAGATGTGTAGTTTGTTTTTATTATTATTATTATAATGTTTTTACTCTCCAAAAATCGATAATATTTTTTGAGTGAAAATGTATTTCTGATATATATATATTTGTAAAGTTCAGGTATTGGAACGTCGGAACATTTAGAAAAAATCAATAAAACATTACATGTTGAAACTCGCGTTTTCCTTAAGTCATTTATTTCTTAGTATCAACACAACTGTTTAGTATTAGAATGCCGATTAAAGTAGCTATCCCGCCAAATAACGACATAATTACACTATACAACCGTTTATCAAAACTCTATCCAGGTGTTAAGGTCATAAAATAATGTATATGTGCCGATTAAAAGTATAGGTTTATTAGCGGATTCTTAGAATACATGTGATTGAATATGCATCAGCAGGTTTAGAAACGGTGCACATATGTTGTAAAACGTGGCTGTTATTGATGGGATATCTACTTTAAATTATATATTTGTGACTAAAATTAACTAAGTTCAAAGTCAGTTTTGATATAAATCAAAATGTGTTTATTATTGTCTAGGTAAATCAACCTAAACAAAATACTTCAGGAAAGCAGAAACCCTTTTTGGTTTATGTTAATTGTAGTCTCCTTATTTTCCCTTTTCTATATGACTTGTGTACTATATATATTATATAATGTTGCAATTTTCTTTTTGTATAAAATACTTATGTATTATACATATGTATGTTATACAAATAGAAAATTGAAACGCTATATAATATTATAGGTTATTGAATTTGTATGGCTAAATATTACTTGGAACGAGTTGTTTTGGCAAAGGACGACGAGCTTGCGAGTCGTCCTGCGCCAAAACAACGATGTTTCTATTGTATACTTTCATATTGTTTTCGATCAATGTTAATTGTATGACTATTACTTTTCATTGTATTTGTGTTATTTTTATAGCTTTTGATGGAATTCCTATCTTGCCATTCAGTTTCATTTTGTGTGGATGATTATTTTGCGCGAAAACGACGTCGACGTCGGATGACGTCATTTAAAACATCAAGCGATTTTTTAAAGTTTGTTCGATAACGTTAAAAACAGTGGGTGAGTGACCATTTGAATTATTTTATCAATTTTTGCCATAAAAGGTTGAAAAAAAAACACGTATTTTTTTGTTGACACTATAGGAATGATTCCGTTATTTTTATTTGAAAGTAGTTCCTTATTTCTATTTCGCGGCTCTTAGCAAGCACGAGCAAAAGTGCCCGTGCAATATCAATGTGTGCAATATCGTAGAATATTGCACACTTAGCTCAATACAAACTAAACGGGACTATATGAAAGTATACAATAAATATATAAATTGTTTTTCTCTTTTCTGTCTGTATTACATATGTTACGTAATATTTATCTTTTCTATCTATATAAAACATATTATACAATGTTTCATTTTATATTTGTATAGTATACATATGTATATATAAATTGCTTTCTCTTTACCATCTGTATAATATATATTATATAACGTTTCCCTTTTCTATCTATATAATAATGCATATTATATAATGTTTTCCCTTTTCTGTCTGTATGATATATGTTATATACTGTTTCCCTTTTCTATCTATATAATGCATATTATATAATGTTTTCCCTTTTCTGTCTATATGATATATGTTATATACTATTTCCCTTTTCTATCTATATAATGCATATTATATAACGTTTCCCTTCTTTATCTATATAATGTAGATTATATAATGTTTTCTCTTTTTGTATGTATTATATGTTATCTAATGTTTTCTCTTTTCTATCTGTATACTGTATATTATATAATATTTTCTCTTTTCTGTCTGTATAATGTATATTATATACTGTTTTCCATTTTCTGTCTGTATGATATGTATTATATACTGTTTCCCTTTTCTATCTGTATAATGTATATTGTATAACGTTTCTCTTTTCTATCTATATACTGTAGATTATATAATTTGTCCTTTTCTTTCTATATAATGTATATTAAACAATGTATTCCCTTTTCTGTCTGTATAATGCATATTATATAACGTTTCCATTTTCTATAAATATAGTGCATATTATATCTATCAATCCATCCATCCGTCCGTCCGTCCGTCCATCCATCCATCCATCCATCCATCCATCCATCCATCCATCCATCCATCCATCCATCCATCCATCCATGTCTGTCTGTCTGTCTGTCTGTCTGTCTGTCTGTCTGTCTGTCTGTCTGTCTGTCTGTCTGTCTGTCTGTCTGTCTGTCTGTCTGTCTGTCTGTCTGTCTGTCTGTCTGTCTGTCTGTCTGTCTGTCTGTTATATAGTGTTTTCCATTTTCTGTCTGTATAATATATATCATATAATGTTTTACTTTTCTATCTGTATTATGTATATTATACAATGTTTTTTCTAACTATCTTTATCATATATCTACTATATAACGTATTTCCTTTTCTATGTGTATAGTATATCTATTATATACTAAACCAAACAGCTAACGCACCAGTAGACAATACCTTTCATGTATGAGCTTTTTATATGCCGACTGGTACCGCTGGAGACAGGTGATTTGAATGATTTTTTATTTTTAAATTTACAGTCGTTATTGACAAGATGTTTGTCTCGTTCAGATTGAAATTTGTTTTGATTTATTGATTGTTATTAATGAGATATTAAAGGTATTGTCGACTGTTGCGTTAGCTGTTTGGTTCAGTATATATTGTTTTAAATTTCACGGAATGTTGGTGGTACGTAATATGAATATCACAGATAGTGCGGGCAGTCAATATAAAATAACTACTGTGACAATCGTATGATGTTATTAATTAAGGGATTACATATTGGTCCAGTGACTGTCGTATTGGCCCAAGGCCGAAGGCCAATATGACACTCCGAGGACCAATAAATCGGACAATATGAAAACACTTAAAGTAATTATTCCGCCTACAACAGCCACATTTTCCAACATGTGTACACCGTTCCTAAACCTACCGATGACGAGGTATGTATATAACGTACGACACATTTTGACACATTTTGAGACCGAAGCATTGTGGTGTAGTGGTTATAGCGTCTGCCTTTCATTCGGGAGGTCGTGGGTTCGAGTCCCCTGACCGCGTCATGCCAAAGACTTTTAAAAATGGAGTAGTCACTTGTAACCCTTGCATGACGAGCAAATAATGGATAGTGCTACGACAGATTTACCAGTGTCAGAATAATGTGACTGGTTGGGTGGGGGTATCATGTCTACTACGGCGTGGTATTCCAGTGTGGCAGCACTATAAAGAAACCATTGAGTTCGCTGCTTCAAGTAGACATATCATCACATCACACAACAACACACAGATAAAAGTCCAGACATTGTGCCTATAATCGTCGGGTAGGACGCCTGTCGTAGGTGGAGGGACTATAATCCTTAGAAATACACACACACACACACAGACACATTTTTGAGAATCCAAACTCTATAGATACACTATAAACGGCTTTAACTAGCCAGACCCAAACCCCAAAACTGGAGCGTTGAATTAAGCGTTACTAACTCATAAATCATTTGATGCATATACAATCACGGGTATTTTAAAACCCCGTGAAAAATCCTATACTTTTAATCGGCACATATTCATTATTATATGACCAGGCGCCGATTTCATCAACAATTCCTTAAAAACTTACTTAAAAACTAAGTCACTAAGTATAACTTAGCTGAAATGTGTTTCACCAACAGAAATTAAGTTTCTACTTAATGAAATTGGTTTGGTGAAGCACGAGTTTCTTACTTAGAAAAACTTAGAAGACCAACTTAAATTTAAGTTTTTAAGTAGCTAAGTGTATACTTAAGTATGTTGGTGAAATCGGCGCCTAAACACCGATACATTTCCACTAAAATCCACAACTCCGCTCTAGCCCATACCTATTTCCGCTAAAGTCCACAAAAAAACGAACGCCAAAGTCCACACCATTTTTCGCTAAAGTCCATAAAAAATATTGTCGCTAAAGATCACACACGTTTTCGCTAAATTCCACAACACTATTTCAGCGAAAAAAAGAATTTGAATTAATTGTTTCTCATTTGTGGGAGATGTTTCAGCATGTTTTCATTAATTTATGCAAACATATTTGATAACACGATTAGTTCCGAATTCATGATTCATGAATCAATAAGGACAAACGTTTATCATAATAGGAGTACAAGTCGTTGGCCTTATACATTACGTGGTCCGAGTATTAACTTTCATACCCCATCCAACCCCTTTTCTAAGAAGCGAAAACGGGGTTGACTGGGGTATGAAATAAAACATCAGTTCACCTTAAAAAGTTTGCATATTGTAAAATTAAAACATTTAATAAGTAATTTTTAACAGATTATCACATTTTTTCAGTAAACAAATGTTTTTAAACGTGTTTTATTGTCGAAATATCCGTTATAAAATCCTGCTCAGTAATATCAGTATATCTCCGCAAAATATAAGGTTAAAAATGCCAAAGACATGTTTTTATATATTGACGATGTCTTAATAGAAAAAGTATCTGTACATAAACTACTAGGTATATATATTGATAATACACTATCGTGGAAGTATCAAATATTTAAAGTTTGTTCAACACTCAATACTAAAATTGCAATATTAAAACATATTATTTACTATTTAACATATGATATGAAGAAAATATTTTATAACGCTTACATTATGTCATCGTCTGACTATTGTTGCACTATTTGGAGAAAGGGAGTTAATTCGAAAGCTGAAATCATGAAAATAACAAAAAATAAAAAAAGGGCAGCACGAATAATACTGAATAAAGACTTAAATACTAGTTCAAAGTTAATGTTTAAAGAATTGGGTTGGTTATCATTCGAAAACCGATGTCTATATCATATAGGAATATTAGTTTTTAAATGTAAAAATGAACTAGTACCAAAATACCTGTCAGATCTAATTTGCTTCTCTCACAATGAAAATGATATGTTGCGTTCCATTAAGCGAAAAGATCTTGTTCCACTAAAACATCGAACAAACTCTTTTAAAGATTCTTTCAGCTATTACAGTACAATAGTATGGAATACAATTCCTTTACATATACGTAACATCAATAGCTTTAATTCGTATAAATACAATTTAAAACAATTTCTTTTCCAAAAACAGGATATAAACTAGCTGATATTACTATATAATTATGTCGCTGTTGGGTTGTTGTTATTTTTTTTTCTTGCGTGAAACTGGCACTGTATGCATGTAATTGCTTAAATATTCGTCATATATGACACTATAGATATCTTGATTATGAATTAAGAATATTATAATGTATTAACCAATGAGTGTTTGTCGGATATGAAGTAATGTTGTGTATATGGATGTTTGCGTGGTTGCGCATGAGTATGCATGTTTTTATATGTGTTTATAACTGTTATAGCATTATTGTTCGAAGGGCACATTGAAAATAAGTGTTTGTATTTCATATGCATAACTTAATGTCTTTTAACCTTCGTTAAATAAAGACATTATTATTATTAGTAGTAGTAGTATAAGCTTTCCCACCGCTTAATGGAATTAAGGCTGGACCACGTAATGAATGGTGAGCATGTGGCCTAAATATGAGCTGAATCTAAAAACAACATTACAAACTTAATAATAAAACTGATAGTTACGTTGTGTTTATACTTTACAAGAGGAGGTATTTTGCTGAAATAAATAACATGTTTAGTTGAGCAACATGAATTTCCAAAAGAAAATCACCAAGAATGTATTGTTACCCTTAGGATATAATCTTTAGTGTTGTTCAAAAATTATGTTACCTTTAGTGCAGAAATTATTACCTTTAGTGCAATTTATTTTATTACCTTTAGTGTATGTTGTTACTTTTAGTCCCAAAAGTGTTACCTTTAGTGCAGCTAGTTACCTTTAATGCAATTGTTACCTTTAGGGTTGCAACAAACCTATTTGCTGATTATAAAGAGCGCACCTAGCGCTTTAATGCTTCTTCCTGCCAAATATTGCATATTTACAAGTATGGATCATTTATACATGTAAACTACATCTGGCGGTAATATGTTTTGCATATATTAATGAGAAAATGCTGAAACATATCTCACAAATGAGAAAACAATTAATTCAAAATTTTGTTTCTCGCCGTAACTGTGTTGTGGAATTTAACGAACACGTTTGTGGTCTTTAGCGACAATATTGTTTGTGGACTATAGCGGAACATTTTGTGGACTTTGGCTTCCTTTTTTTGTGGACTTTAGCGGAAATGTGTGTGGACTATAACGGAGTCGTGGACTTTAGCGGAAATTTATGCGGACATTAGAGGAGCGTGGTCTTTAGTGGAGCTGTGATCTTTAGCGGTGCCACACACAGCTATCAAATAACGAACAATGGTGTAACAGCTTAATTATTATTTTAGTAATAGTTGACAGATTTTTTTATGTCATGTGCCGATAGAAAGTATATACAATTTTCTTCATAAAGCGATTAACATTTTGTTTTACTTTTTTTCTGATTTTACCCATTTTCAGCAAAATTTTATAATAAAAATATATCATTAAATTAATTTTACGCAGCTAATTGGCCTTTCATATTTTCATTTAGCGAGTTATGTTTAGAACTTTTTGAAATGAACTTTTAGAACTATCTTTCTGGTCGCGCAAATTGGAAAATTATGTGTCTTTAACATTGTTGTAAAAGTTATATTCTTACGTTTAAGTGGGGGAAAATAAACCATGCTTATCTTAAAGGGCATATACTATTACTATGTGTAAGTGGAATTAACATTCTTCTGTTTAGGGATGAACCATTCTTTAAAAAACATAGTTCGTGAAACATTAATTATATACCCTTTACAGTGCTAAATGAAAATACAGCAATGACATACGAAATGTTCTTTTATTTCAAATATGTATTCATGGAATTTCAGAATAATGTGAGATCTGCGTTTATGTATGTTATACCGGGTAAAAGCAAACGACGATCAGAATAAACAGAATATTTATGGAGATCTTTGGTCTAGTGGTTTAGCGTTGGACCCATGATAAAAAAAGTCGTGGGTTCGATCCCTGACATGACCATGTGTGTTGTGTCCCTGAACAAGACACTTTATCTGCAACTGCTTAGTACTGGTTCTACCCAGTGAGACATCTAGAGTTATTAAAATAAGTTCAGAGAGCGTTCATTACAATAGATGTAAAATAAATAAGTTTAAACTAATCTAACAGACGATCACACTTTTATTATATACTCAGCAAAAATAAAAAGTATCCACTTTGTTTTCCTGCAAAATCTGAGACTGTAAGAAAGAACTTACAATTGTAGCATGATTTTCTTTTAATAACATCTTTGTTTGATGTTCACACACAATTTCATCGAAATATATCGAATGATAAAAAAAAATAATCGCAGTTTAAAAAACATAGGTGTGAAAACGAAATTAACAAAACTTAAAAAATATAAAGGTAACGACAATAGCACAGATTCAGCAGTCTAAGTCGATTCATATACACAGACAAAATATTCAAAACCTCGCTAATATCTCATATGTCCACCGTTACACCGAATACACGCAAGAATGCGACGTAGCATGCTTCTGAAGTAACGACTGACGAATTCTAGCATTCGCGGACTAGTGCTGCTGCAAGGTCCTGAACACTTTGGATAAGGTCCTCCTGACGTACACGACGTCCCAAATATGCTCGATGCTTCGTCAGTCGTTACGTCAGAAGCATGCGATGTCACATTTTTGAGTGTATTCGGTGTAACGGTGTACACATGAGATATTAGCGAGGTTATGAACATTTTTCTGTGTATTTGAATGGGCTTAGACTGCTAAATCTTGCTATTGACGCTAATCTTTACATTTTTTAAGTTTTGTTAATTTCGTTTTCACACCTATGTTTTTAAACTGCGATTTATTTTTTAAGTGTTCGGTATATTTCGATGAAATTTTGTGTGTGAACATCAAACAAAGATGTTATTAAAAGAAAATCATGCTACAATTGTAAGTTCTTTCTTACAGTCTCAGATTTTGCAGGAAAACAAAGTGGATACTTTTTATTTTTGCTGAGTATATATATATAAGACGCCAGCTTTTTTCGCCAAAGGAGGAATATATTTACACACAATTGTCTTTGAGAACTGATTGCGCCAGGCATTTTAGAGTATATTTCTGGAACCAGTTAGATTTTTTTATGACCCTAGATAACCTTTCAGTTCAGAATAATATTTTGCGCATATCGCTTTGAAAATTGATACGAGTATTTGTGTTTGCGGTCAACCATTTCGAAAATAAATATTTTGTTTGTTATCAAGGTGGAGTTGTTGTTTATAGAACGATCCGTGATTGTTATTTAGTGTATTTGCACCAAGTCATACACACGTTGACCCTAGAGTATGATTTTACTTGTTCTCTGGTAACATTCATATGTGCTCGAATTTATACTCGAACCATAGGATGTAGGCTGTAAAGAAACACGTAACCATTACGTGGTAACGCCTGAATTCCATTAAGCGATGGGAAAGCTGGTATTATAACGGATATTTCGACAATAAAACTCGTTGAAAAACATTTTTACTAAAAAAATGCAATAACCTGTTTAAAATCATTACGTGGTCCCGCCTGAATTCCATTAAGCGATTTGAAAGCTTAGATTAGCAGGGTTTTATAACGGATATTTCGACAATAAAACACGTTTAAAAACATTTTTTACTGAATAAATGCGACAACCTGCTAAAAATTAGCAACTAAATGTTTTAATTTTACAATATGCAAACCTTTAATACGAAATAAAATGTTATTACCCCAGCCAACCCGTTTTCGCTTCTTGGAGAAGGGGGTTGGATGGGTATGAATGTTAATACAAAGACCACGTAATGTACTCTATTAATGTTTTTCATTTTACAATATGCTTATCTTTTAAAGCCAAAATTAAGGGTTTATTTCATACCCCAGCCAACCCCGTTTTCGCTTCTTGGAGAAGTGGTTGGAAGTTAATACCACGTGATGTTTTATGGAGCGCCGTTTTACTATATATATATATATTTACTATTTCATTAGTTCCATAAATGATATATGGATAGCCATTAGAAAACGCAATGCTTGTTGTGATCCTAAATGCATTCATTAGGGTAAAGGGTTATGTTGGCAGCCGAACTTCCCACATAGTTGCGTGCTCTGGATGAAAGCGGTGATATGTGTATATTCTAATTATGAGTCTGGACAAATATCTTTAAAGTGGATTTGGCAACTTGAAAAAATGTGAAAGCATTGTCAAAATACCATAATAACACATGAGATATGACTTTATAAAAATTGTCAAGAAACATTAATAGAAGCGGACTTATGGAACGATGGCATCGTCAAGCCCATTCAATGACTTTTTTTTAAAAATTAAAACACATTATTTTAAAATTAAATTCAAAAAGTGAAAAATGTATACATTATAGGCTCCTATTTTTTTTTTAATTTTACATTCATTGGCAGCGAATTTTCAATTGTGTATGTATGGTAAAATGACTTGACGTCGTCTGTCACACGGTTTCCAAGATGGTCGCCTCCATTTATGTTTCTTTGTAATTTGTTACATGTAATATACCATATCTCCTATTTTTTGAAACTTACTTTTGACCTTTTCTAAGTTCTAAATTGTTTCCAGGTGATTTAAATACAACTTATTTGTAAACAGTGCATCAACCTCTTTAACACACAGACGTTTTAACAGAATTCATATACATTTCAGTTACGATATGTGACTTGGCAAAGCATAACAAGAAGTAACATTATAACAAGGCCAACGGTAATCTCGACCAGACTGAATGCGCAATGATAAGCATTTGCTGTATGGAGACAATGAATTAATAATGCAGTTATACATACCAGGGCCTCGTTCAGCTCTTCTGTTTTAGTTTAACGAATATTAACATTAAACGTTAGTAAACGGTCCTGGAAGCCGTTTAAGATTGTTTAACCACTCGACACAACAAGATCAACTCTTGTTGGACCATTTTATTGAACAAAACTGTTCGTTACTCATGTACTTATGGTTCGACAAATAGAATAAATTTTGTTTTTGAAAATAGTTTAATGTTCACTGTCAACAACTGAATGCAGCCCTGGTCAATCTTCTAGTTTACAAAGTCAACTGAGAGGCGAGATGTATTTCACCTCATATTACCTCTCATGAACAGACTCAATACACCCGAGTCTGCTACTTTTATCTATTGGCTGTGTTTGTTGCTTCCAAGTATTTGTTGACATTCACACTAGCGTTTGTTTAGTGCTGTGTGGCGACTAAGTCGCCTCTACTACAAATCAGTAGTGTTATCACGCCTAATCTCAGTGGCTTTCAAGTAGAATACCACTTACGCCGGTGCTAGGGGTCGTTATAGGTGTGGCACCTTATATTACCTCTCATGAACAGACTCAATAACACCGAGTCTGCTATTTTTCTCTCTTGTTTGAGTTTGTTGCTTCCAAGGGATCCATTTTCCAGTATTTCTTCTCGCTAAGATTCGAACAGTCTTTGTTTATTCAACATGCACATGACATAGTTTTGACATACTGGTATACAACAACTTCATATTGAGTTACAGCGTTTATTCGATGTGTACATGGTATATAACTGACACACACGCGTATGTAACAACCTCACTGCGAGTTTAGTGTTTACCAGTATACTCAAATGCCAAATTGTCGGAACCAATCAGATTTATTCCGTAGTAGTTTCGTATAATATGTTTTGAAATATCTTAACATTGTATAGTTTAAAAAATGTTGCCTTATAGAAAGCTCGAACCCTGTAGTAGACGACGCTATAACCGACTACGCCAGTTGCGCAGTTGGTTTGTCGCTGTATTAAATAGTATATAACAAATGCCACGATCTGCAATCTGATTGGTTCCGATAATTTGGCATGTGAGCGATCTCTTACTTGAAGTATGAATGATGTATATAGTATTGACATATGCTGATGTATATATAACAACTTCAGGCGAAATTCAGTATATATTCGGTGTGTGCTTGACATTGTATTAACATACACGTATATAACATCTTAACCTTGTTCGATGTGTCGTTGACATTGTATTAACATACACGTATATAACAAATAAACCTTGCGTTATGTGTATTCGATGTGTGTTTGAGATTGTAATAACATATACGTATAACATCTTAACCTTGAGTTATGTGTGTATTCGATGTGTGCTTGACATTGTATTAACATACACGTATATAACATCTTAACCTTGAGTTATGTGTGTATTCGATGTGTGTTTGACATTGTATTAACATACACGTATATAACATCTTAACTTTGAGTTATGTGTGTATTCGATGTGTGTTTGACATTGTATTAACATACACGTATATAACATCTTAACTTTGAGTTATGTGTGTATTCGATGTGTGCATGCCATAGTAATGACATACGCTTATATAGCACCTTACCATGAGTTTCAGTGTTTTTTCGATGAGTACATGACATAATATTGACATACACGTATCTAACAACTTCACCCTTAGGTCAGTTTATTCGTTGCGTAAAGGGATGACCTAATATTGACATACACTTATATTTCAACTACACCCTGAGTTCAGAGCTTATTATATATGCGTATGCCATAATGTAACAACTACACCTTGAGTTGAGTGCTTATTCGATATGTGTATGCCATAGTATTGACATACGCGTATGTCATACATCGTGTATGTAAAACTTTTGCCTAAACAAATAATGTTCAAAATCTCACAACCAAATCAAAGTAGTCATAACACACACAGAAATACACAATTTATGGTCGGATATTTTCTTGTACCTAAATCTTTCATCTCTGAAAACATGAAACGCTTGAAATCTGGGGAAGCCATCAAAATGGATGTTCGGCATACACACACTGAATCTTGGAATAAATTGGAAGAAGCGTAACGACGCGTATAGCGACAGCTGCGCGGAACGACGTTAGCGGTGATTACTTAAACAGAAGTTCACATGTAGGAATCCATCACTAAACTGTCCCAATATTGCAGAAATATGGTGCAAGATGGCTTCAATCAAGTTATGGAATTCTTCTCTAAGATGAAGAATGGCATGTGTTATATTCTGAGATTTAGATTTTTTGTTTGACTGCTGTATGCTGATAACTTCTCCGTAGGTAACCTCGTCGAATTGGTTGAATCAATTTCGTGGGCTTATCGTCAAATAAGCCAATGAGACTGCGCAGAAATTAAGAGATTTTGTTTGTTTGACAACGTAATGTTTAAAGGTTCCCATTTGTATAACCTTTTTGTTTATTTTCAACGGTATGGGGTACGACTGTTTTAGAGAAAAAGGCCACCTAAAATATATACTATATAAAACACACACACAAAAAACAATACAAAAAAAAATAAAAAAAATAAAAAAAAATAAAAAAATAATAATAATAATAATAATAATGATATTAATAATAATAATAATGTAAATCATTTTAAAACACCTTATCATTTAGAATAACTAGTGTTAAAATAGCGTGTTTAAAACATGTATATAATGAGTGCATGTTTAATACTGAGTTTTTGAAACGAAATTATATGATGTGAGTCTGTGCCCAGCTTCATATAATACTAAATAGATACGAATGTGAGATTACATCATCAATAACTAAAAAAAGACATCGTATGTTCGCATGCTGCATGACGTCATCACAATAATCTAACCAATCAATGATTTTATTAAGGGGCAGCCCCCCCCCCCCCCCCTCCCCCCCCCCACCCCAACATTGGGTTGATATACTCAGTGTTTATCGTTGACGCTCGTCTGATTTTAGTCCTATATAAATTGAATTTGCATTGATAATAATATAAAAAGCTATATTATTAGTGTACAGCTATGCTTTTCCTTTTGCTCTCATCTTATGATTTCAAAACACCATTTTGGCATATTTAATTGAAATTATGGTCAAACATGTTGCTTTTTTTCATGTTGATACAGAGGATAAAGTCTAAATAACAGCCTAACTTAAAATCTGGGAATTTGTAGAAAATTCTCGGATGGAAAGTTATGAATTGTTTTTTATTATCTGTTTTTGTATTATTATTTTTTGTATTCAAGATATTTGTCTCAACGTTTCGTTGTATGTTGCAGATGAGACCAGAGAGTTGTATGTACAAAGACATGAGATCATCCATGCCGATGCACGTAAGAAGATGAGCTACGACAAATGGTAAAGCGGAAACGGAAATAGCAGTTACAAACCGGAAGTCGGGTACCGGAAACGTCATTTCACAACTTTTACTGTTTGTCAGTAAAGTATACCTATAACACGACACTTTTGATTGCTTAAAACAAGTGAAGGTAGTTAACTTGGACGCGACTTCATAAAACTTGTTTGAAGCTTAACGATGTAGTTGTTTGTGTCTTGAACCCGTACGTGTAGGACTCATTCATGCAATCGAATTGTCAATCGCAATCCCATTCAATGAACATTTTCGTCGATGTACTTATGTAACACTTGTAAATTAAGTTGTAATAGTGGATGATGTTTACTCTAATGTTCACCATTGTTTCCTTTCATTTTACTCTGAACATGAACCAGTCATTTAACGACTTCCAAGTAAAAATATTAAATACACGGAAATAACAAAACGGAAGTGTCACAGGTCGTAAAGACAACCATGAAAGTGTCGCAGATGTAAAATAACAACATTGCAATGTCATTTGTGAGAAAGAATGTTCTGTATATATATCACAACGTGCTTTTAACAATGTTAAACGCAGGATCATTCTTAGAATACATACCTATTACCAGGAATACAGAGTGCAAATTATGGCCGCTAAATGGAGATTCCATTATTATAACGGAACAATAGAAAGTATGCTGACAAAGTGCTTTGAAATATATGTATAGGTAGACGTTAAGATTGAAATGCTGATCTGATATTTAAGCATTTTGAAATGTTTCTTTTGTATGTTATATGTGACTTGTTTAAAATAAAATAGTTGACCACATTCTCGTGTTAGTTAAAGAAGCTAATCCACCAAATAACGTCAACATTCTTAAACTACCCGTGATTGAATATGCGATGAATTATGAGTTGGTGACTCTTAATTCGACGCTCCAGTTTAGGGTTTTGGCCTGTACGGTTAAAGCCGTTTATATTGCGTCTACAGAGTTTGGATTCTCCAAATATGTAAGTAAAATTAGTCTCTTGTTGGCGAGATAGGGACTTGAATTACAGTTTTACAAGAAAGAAATTGAAAATGGTAAAAATCAAATCGCAAACATAACACAATTCTCTACCTTGATATTTATTTATGGACGGACAGAAATTAAATTAAGTTCTTAACATAGTTGCACGTCAGTGATTGCATCAATAATCCAAATTGCTTCACAAATATAGCAAACAAAACAATGTAACAGCATAGCTATAATACAAACAGTAAACCGATATCAAAACAGTTAAACAGGTTTTTATTTATACATATGCTTCATATTAAGTCTAACAAATTACAAACAAACTAAAACATCAAGTTCTTATAATGTGACTTCATTCATATTTCATGCAATGCTTTGGAGAAATCACGTGAAAAATGCAAAATTTAAAGGGACACCCGGCAATCTAGACTCACGGTGTCTACATGACTTGCATTTGTTCAATCATTAATATTAATTATAAGAATAGTTTAAATCATATTGTTTTTCCATATTATTAACTATTGCACAAATAATATAATTAAACCTATATTTAAACCAATTTTAATTACACGCAAGCAGGTTTAAAGTCAAAATGATACTGGATAAATAAAATGAGACGCTAATTGCAATGTTTGATTAACACTTCAAGATTGCCATGCGTCCCTTTAAATGTGTGATTTATTCGCAAATCACACACAAATCGTTCACAGAAAACATGAATTTAATTCTAATAATTCGAACAACTCATAAAATGTTTTTGTAAAACAAATTTCAAAATAATTTCCTTTTTGAAAACGTTCGAATTCTCCGTATGGTCACCCGGTAGGTGGCGTAATCATTGATATTTACTTCAGAAAATGGCGTAATTATATATATATATATATATAACACGCTCATTGATTATTGTTATTTGTTTATATGAAATGATAAAAAATGCAATGCTGTATTCAATCTGGGACCATTTTAAATACGAATAACTTACATTCTTTAGAAAAATTACCAATGCCATGTGTCTTCTAAGAAAGAGCTTGTCTCATGAATGAAATAATGAATAAATGCACAGTCTAAAAAACATAAACAATGAGATGCCAAAATAGTGTACGCTCCATTCCATATAAGCAAAACGAATTAAAAAAATTACAATTTTAGCATGACAATTTTTAAACAAAATTTAAAACAGATCATCAGTGTGAGTGAGATAAACCAGAAATGGAACGATCAATTTATATGAAAATGTTTTGTTTACAAAAGAAAAGGAGATCTATTTACCGGTCGCCATTGGCAAACACTTCCTGTATGTTAACGGATGTGCTTCACCTATAGATATATATAGAGCAAAATAAATTTAGCATATACAATACATGTCAGTTCCATAGACGAAGCCGTGTATGTTCGAGGTTGAAGCCGGGTATTTTCGGGGTCAACGTGACATATATATGACAAATCATAATGAAACAAATTCATTTGTAAACAAAGTCGTCGATACAAATAAAATAAATGTGTTGGGAACGTACTGTCATCGAAACGTGTTCTCATTTCAATGAAAAGGTTTTAATTTTAAAATTACGAAACATTTTCATTTGCGACTAATATAACATGTTTGGTGAACATAATTTAGCGTTTTGTAAACAATGACAGAATGGGCTATTCTTGTCAATGCCAATTATTAAATTTGTTCAAAAGAAATACGTTTGTTAAATGAAATAAAGTTAAAATAAAATAATAAAATAACACAATATTTTGAAAATCAAGTAATTACCTTCTCTAAGGGCTTCAACAATTATATCATTGTTCATATATTTAATCTATACTGAAAGGAAAAAGAAACGCAGGGTGCGTATTTCCGCTATATATTGTATGTTTAATATGCTACTGCTAATCGAATGGTACAGGGCGACATTAGGCCTGTCCTTTTTAGAAAGAAGCTTTAAACAGCACTGAACACACCAATGGTTACCCCTTTAAAGTTTCATTATCGTCAGAATGCGCATTTGGCTCAAGCAGGTTAGCAAACTTAGGTAAATGTTGCAATCACTTAATATTAAATACAGTACTGAACTGGCTCAATTTTTCAAAGAGGAACTTCAGCATTTATGAATTTCTTGTTACAACGTGTACTGTGATCAAAACGTCTACAACATCACAGTTGTGTCCTTTCTCTAACTAACTGCACTTTTTTTTTTACAAAACATCTTGTGATTTCCTTGGAATATATATGGAATTAAGTGTGAAGTATATGCAATATATAGCGGAAATACGCACCCTGCGTTTCTTTTTCCTTTCAGTATATGTCCCTAAACAGGTCGTGCTGAACTTATGTTGTTCAGTATATAATTTCTTTGCAGCTATATGTTTTTACGCCCCTCAGTATATATACAAAGCGTGCATGTATATGGAATAGACAACATTTTCCATTTATTGTTGTTTAATAGTTTATTTAAGTCTCATCACAGTACACTATTATCTACAATACAACAAAACATAAAATACAACTGTGCCATTATTTTTAGAATTACAAGAGACTATACAATATCAATATACATATGACTGTTTGTTTGTAATTGAATTTCAATTTCACCTGTATATTGTACTATTGTAAGGAGCGCTTTTTTGTTTACTTTTTCGGACAAAATTTGATTTTAAACTAAATAAGTTGTATATCAGTGAAACAAATACATTTAGTGGTAAATAAAAATAACTTACTTTTCAAAATTGGTCGAGAAATAAAATAAAAAATCACGCGCGAAAGTTGTTTTTCGTAGGGCATCTCAATGCAAAAATTCAGAATTTATTTGTCTTTTGTTTTTATAGAAACTATTCAGGCTAACTGAAGTTATTACAGACTTCTTAATTTTCTGCTGTCCCAGTACTGAACGAGGGGTTTACATGAGCAGAGCTCCATCAAAAAAGCATTTGGCTGTAAAATATCTATTTCTAAACCGATTTTAAAAAAAATAGGTATTTTAATTTACCACTGCAAATGCCACTGAGTTCCAGTGATATATATTATACTCATGTTAGTTCTGAAAAAATCTTATTTAAAAAGTATTTAACAAGTATTAAAGTTCTCCGGCCATGTTTTGGTTCATGAACATGTTATGTTTATTTAAATAGAAATATATACACAACAATATCTATTTACAATGCACACATTGCAATATCTGTGAAAAGCGAGAATAAGATTTTATTTGATGACGTAGACAACTTTGAACAGGTAAATTAATCCACATTCTGGCAATAGTTGTACAGCTATACAATTCAGAGTTACTTCATTTTCCCGTGCAGTCACACAGTGTTAAAAGTAGTATCTACGTCGTGCAAATAATACTTATTTTTACATACAACTTAGTCGTGGTTTTAAATATATGTTTCTCTCCGGGACAATCAAGAAATGTTCATTTGATGTTTAAGAGTTAAATTTGTTAATTGATAATACTACAAAAACGGTGGCCATTCATCTTTAAGTATATTTTTAAGGTAATAATCCTAAGTAATAGCATATTTATATATATGTTTATAAGTGATAAGTATAAGTATTTATAAAACAATAAAACGTGTCGTCTGTTCTTTAAAAACTCTTTACTATGGAAAACTCTTTAACAATTTTCTTTAATAAATTCGTGATTTATTTTGTCTCAAATTCGATAAAAAATTGGAATGTTTGTCCGGTTCTAAAAATATATTATTTTCTTTTAAAAAATATTTTTTTTATCTATTTCTTTATAAAATGTATCAAATTAGCAATTTTGTAATTAGTGTGAAAGCATCATTTATGAATTTCAGACAAATGCTTACACAACAATTCAATGCCAACGAACCAAACAAAAAGAAAAAGGAATCAATCTGTTAAAAAGAGGAAATTTAAATATTGAAATTAACTCTCGAATACCTTACAGCGTATTGTTTCATCTTTATAACCCATTCGTTTGTTTGCAAACGATGGAACAAACTCAATCCTGGTTGGCACTAAATGAGACGACGTTGGAAGAGACGATAGATCACGCAGCATCATCAAAGCAACACATTTCTATAAAGGCAATTTGTTTTCACGTGGAAATCACATTTACTTTTCGTTTAAATGGTTCGTGACTTCACGCGAAATTCAAGTATTCAAGTTTGAATTTCGTTACGAAACACAAAATTCCACGTGATTTCACGTGAGGACAAAATGCTTGTGTACAACAACAATGGTGAGCAAGCAAGCGTGGTGTAACAATAATAAAGAGCAAATGATTAAACGAAATATGACTAGTATTGTACCCGATTTTTTTGAAACGCTATTTATTTTTGTTTACTTTTGTAATGTATATTTAATGCCTTACAGATTACCGGTGCTTTTCGTCAAGCTTTTATAGTATTTTTAAATGAAAATTATCATAGTATAAGCGTGTACCATAGAAACTCATTGCGTCACGCTGGACATGTTATAAAAACATACAACTAGTAACTACATAAATAACAAAGACTACTATAGATGCTAACAAAATGAAGTTATAGAATTATATGGCAATACGTTCCTAAAACAGAACAATGGGCTTTATATCACAGAACATGCTGATCGAGTAGATACTCTTAACAAAACAATATTTAATAAATACAATACATCATGCCGCAAAACAACAGAAATGAACATCAATATATTCATATTTGAGTAAAATGTTTAATATATTATCAACAACCATCATACTAACTATAACAGACAAACGAGTTTCGACCATAATGATATGTGTGCATTTGATACTGGAAGGCTCTTATGCTCAATTATAATTATAATAGTTTTAATTATTGATATGTATCCATTAACGGCCAAAGAAAAAATAGATGTGTTTCCTGCTGCATGCTCTAAAAAAATAGGGTAGGTGGGTAGGCATTCGTTTTTTTTTTGCTTGTTATTTTTTGGAGCAAGATATTGTGAGATTCTACATGTATTTATCTTATAAACCCCATACAAGTTGATGATACAACTGAAATTTTCTCTGTTATATCAGTTTACCTCGATAAATCATTGTTCAGATTATTTTTTTTTTTTTTTTTTTAATTTATGTTTTTTTTCATAAAAAGTTTTAGGGTCGGTCCCTTAAAAATAGGGTCGGTCGGGCCACCGGAAACACAGGTTTTTTCCCCTTAACTAACTGTACATTCATGTCTTAAACGGACACATGGCAATCTTGAAGTAGGTATCGAACATTAACATGTTGGCTTTGAATTATTATTAAACTTATCATTTTGACTTTAAATTTGCTTGCATATAATTAAATGAAAATTTGGAGGTTCTACCTTAATTTTAATTAGATTATTATTGAAACATACTCACCATTTAGTAATATGTAGAAGCAAGTGCCGCTAAAATACATATTAATAATGGCTTGCAAATATGCAGGTCAATAGAAAAAACACTAAACAGGACGCGAGAGTTAAAATAAAATCAAGATTGCATTGTGTACCTTTAAATTCCCCTAAGACTGGCATATATACCCTCCAAAATTACAGAAAGTATCTGAAGCATGCACTGTTTATATGATCCCAATACATAATACGACAACGATTTGGAATTCTCAGAGATAAAACATCAACCATGCAGGTCTTAATTAACTTTTCTAGTCTACAAGGATGCAACGTGTACAATATACCATTAGTTGTACATGTACAATAATTATAGGTTATTTAACATGGTTCTGTACAATACGGAGATATATTTGGACGAGTACACAGCTGGAAAAGTCATATTGGACGAGCCGTTAGGCGAGTCCAATATGATTTTTTCCAGCTGTGTACGAGTCCAAATATATCCCGTATTGTACAGAACCATGTTAAGTAACCTTTTTATTCTATACCTTTATTTTAACCAATCATTTATAATTCGGATATAACTTTCGTTTGTTTCATGCTTTCAAGCAAGTCGCTATGAACATCGAAAGCACAATTGCATGTAGGTCTATGTATTTTATATATTGTGTTCGACATGGCTTACTCTCAAGCTTTATTTGCTTGAAAGAATGCCCATTTCTCCGTTGTCAACAGTGATTAAATACTACCGAAGGTCAGTTTCAAACAATGATATATTATGCTAGTTTTTTGTGTTTTTTTTTTGTTATAAAGGAAAATTAAATAAAAATATGTGCAATAGATAGGTTTTCATTACTTGACAACAATTTATGGTTAGGTAATGACAGAAGCCTGTCGGTTCTGATTTTTATTCGGACCTTTTCACGCGTTTCGGTCTTTATCATAGGTTTAACATGGAACCTGTGAAGCGTACAATACGAACAAAATACGGGATATTTTGTACGCGCGTGCGTCCCGATACGGAAATATATTGTACGGTCACATGACTCGAAAGAGCGTCTACGATTGGATGTATAAATTAGGTATAGAATAATGACCGTTCGTCCTCATGTTTTGGATTTAGCATATACTATTTAGAAAATTAAAAACATTATACAAAATGCTTTGGTTTTGACGTGATGTTCATCATACCATGACTGTACTGGGACAGTGACATCAGAGAAAGATAGGTCGAAGGATGTACGTTTCCATCAGATGCAACTACAATGGCTCGAACCCACGCAAGGCAGCTCTAAGTGGAATGTAATATCCACTGAGTTATCCAGGCCGATACCGACGTACAGAAGCATCAGGCCCCATAAGGTAAAGCGTGAACCACAGGCTGCTAAGGCCATTATATTAATTATTCAACCCGCGACTATGCTTGTCCAAAAAAAAACAAAAAAAAAAACGTGATGCGTTGACATTGTTATATTGGTTTTGTAAAAAGGCTTCAGAAGCATATTTGATAAGGCTTGCACGTTATAGCGGTACATCTCTGAATCCGGTGTGTTCGCTCCTTGACAGGTGCCATGTCTGATTGGAAACTCCACCTACGCATATCTCCTTCCTCTACGGTCGCTTTCGCAATAAAGAATAAGTTAAAGGAACTTAACTTCCAATAATATTGTGTTTGCTGTTTAACAGATAATCTCTAACAGATAATCTCTAACAGATAATCTCATGGAGATATTCTACTTCATATGCTTTTTTTTCTAATTTAAATCGAATAATTTTGTTAATTTCTTTAAATTGTTTACCTATATTTTTTCTATTTTTGTCTTAGTTATATTAATTAATAAATACGCTTATCACATAACGTCCCTTGTTAGCAGTGTCGAACACCCATTTAATATTCTATTGTATCACACACGTGTAATACAACCTGGAACGATTTTGATTGGTTGAGTTAAACCTATAACACTACGCAAGTTTATAAACTGAAACTATTTTATTTATTACAAACTCACACAGATCTGAGTCATAAACTTATTATTTGTGACAGCTTATAAAAATAATGCACGTTATACAAAACATTGTTGTTGGTTTGTTAAAAAGCTGGCGTAAACTGCTATTTTGTAAAGAGGTAAAACACGAACTCTTTTATACGCAACGTTATGTGTGAGACGTGACGTTACGACGTCACATATTTTATGACGTTTTGGTGCTAAACTGTGTCTGGCGTCATGGCGGTTCTATGTCCATCTGAATTAATTTTTACTAATTTGATTGCAATGTTATGTGATAAAAAGGATCTTAAACTCGTTCCCATTCCATATAAGATTTATGAAAGTCGTTATGAATTATTTTTATTTTAACTCGCCAAAAGGCTCATTAAAATAAAAATAATTCATAACTCGTTTCATAAATCTTATATGAAATGGGAACTTGTTTAAGATCCTCTGTATATAAAGTTTAACTTAACTGTGACTTTATCTCATTTCAATCATTGAGACAATTTGATTTTTCGTTTTGATACTTTTATTTCTCATGTTTGAGTATTGCGTATTGTTGTAAAGGCGGTACATCATTCATTTTCTGGACAAAAAGTTAAAATTTATTTTACAAATATTCCATATCATGACAAAAATGTAATTTCAATCAAAATATGGTTTAAGTACCATACTGTTCATCATGATGTCTAATATATGAATATCACTAAACAGTTAAAGTGAAATCGGTGCTTAACCTGTGATAGCGCATAATACTCTGCAGGACAATTTCTTGTGCATAAAGAGTAAATT
Source organism: Cyrtodaria siliqua (assembly GCA_037043455.1). Taxonomy (NCBI): domain Eukaryota; kingdom Metazoa; phylum Mollusca; class Bivalvia; order Adapedonta; family Hiatellidae; genus Cyrtodaria; species Cyrtodaria siliqua. Next base: position 102,929 of record JAWPHD010004911.1, read on the forward strand.
TTAGTTTCATTTATTATGTTTTGACATTTTAGAATAAACAATATCATTATTTGTCAATTTTAAGTCAGACCCCTAGACCTCCACGAAAAGCCTGTTGTACCCCCTTTAATGTTAATTTGCGAAACGAGAGACAATACAAACATACAAGGGTTGACAATAGGGATACAATACGGGTAAACTTAGATTAGCATATCTCAATATGCGAATCTAAAGTGGCGACGATAGTTTACGACTGCCAAGCAAAGCACAACTTCTCTTTGAACAAGGTTTGTTATTATGACGGTTGTCAAACAGTAGCCAGGTGAATACACATTTGTGATAGCTACCATTCTTCAAACAAACAGTCAGATTAATGTATGCAGAGCATAATATATCTTTAAATATATTACTATACACGGTCAAATACTTATGTATGGCAGTCATTGCATTCACGTTTCCATTGACCCTATACCGATACTTTTTCAATTCAAATATGTTAATGTTAATCAAATATTGCACAGAGTTGCTATGTTTTTAATTGCATACTTTTTGCTGTTGTATTTTAAAAACCTATACAACAAGTATTGACATGAATGTATGTTTATATTGGAATTTTGCTTTATATGATTGTTTACAGTCTAACAAAACCCTTGTTCAAAGACACTCAGAATTGAAACCTTTGATCACAAAACATCATACTGAGACTCACTTTTCCCCTTGGCACAAAACTTACGGTTAGTTTGCTATGTCAAATATAGTTATCATGTATCAGTGGTAATTTCTGTATCAGTGTGAGTCTGAGTCAATTGTTTTGTGTTAAAAGGTTTGCTGTAAATAACACCAATCATGCAAGACAAACTGGCAACACATCATGCGTTATGACAGCACACAAGCACGTGATCTCTGCGCTCCTCTAGCCTTCGCCACAAATCGCGCCACCTGGAGAGCTGTTCCGATACTACTTTTAGGTGTGATGAGGTCACCGTTCGACATATTTGGCTGTTGTCCAGAACCAGGCTGATGCGTTTGCCTGCTCGGTAAAGATTGTAGAAACTCGATATTCTCCTCGAAATGGGGGTCAGCTAGGGCCAGCACCGTCAGACTGCCATCAACACAACCTATGATAACAGACATACCACCGGGACTACAGGTCATAACCTTGACCTCAGCGTGCGCTTTATATTTTGCCAACATCTTACCGTCAGTCAAGCGAAACACGCGCAATGTCCTGTGACCTGAGTGGTAATACACAACATGCCTATCGTTCTTTGTGAACATGACGTCAACGTTGAAAACACCTTCAGCAATTCGGGGGATAAGCGTTTTAACCGTTTTGCCGTGTTTAAGTTCTATGTATTCCAAACCGCCGCGACTGGGAGCGAACAGTCCATGTTTACCTGTTCGTGTGACGCAACCGTTCCACCTATTTACTGATCTTACCAACGTTTTCTTTTTCAAATCCAGTACGTTTCCCTTGTCTTCGTCAATCACTGCCACCTGATTCGGATCGTGTGGCATAGGTATAAGTTTCAGGAGCGGTTTGTACGTGTTGTATTTCAATTGCAAGTTATACAAATGCGTACCCGTTTTGGCGTGGTAGACGCCAACTACGTCACCGCTTTTATCAATTGCTGGAATTGCCAAAAACGAGCCATCACATGTTACGACACCATCCTTGTATGTCCGTAAGTTGTACTCAAATTTGTACACCTGCTCACCTTCCGGAAGCGAGTAGCACACGCAACATCCCTTCACTGAACCTTGTTTCGCGATTGCAATGATACGAGTATCGTTCTCATTCCTGATTAGTTTCTGTGTGTCCCTTTGTGGCAGAGTTTTTACCTGTGCGTCTTTCGAAACGTCCCAGATCACAATATTGGCGGTTTCAGCCGCACAGACATATTGCCCGTCTCCAGTCAACACTGCCTCCGTGATGACGGATGTCGACGTGGTAGTTCCGAATGTTTTCAACAGCTTCCCATTCTCTAGATTCCATACTCCAACACAGTTTCTGCTCGTTGTTACACAGAACGGTACTTCCGTTGCTAAGTCTATCGTCTCTATCGGCTTCTCGAGTCTGTCGATCGAATGGACGTCTTCCAGAATGTTATCAAAGTTCCAGACCTTGATCGTTTTGTCTATGGACGAAGAAATGATCTTATTGCAACCCATCGTCACGGACGTGAGAGCAATTATCCGACCAAAATGAGCGTCCAGCACTTTCACCATATTGCCTTGTTTGACGTCCCAGACGTAAAGGTTCTTCCGAACGGCCGCTACCACAAAATGGTTATTCCTAGTTAACACAACCAATCCGGAGAGACTGTTTTTTGATGGAATGTTTCGTATTCCGTGTGGAAGCTTCAGAGGAACCATGATATCCGTTTTGAGATTCCACAGTTTGTACCCGAGCGGTATGGTTGCCACGAGAAAGTTTTCGTCTTCTGATAGGTTCAGCGCAAAGACAATGTCGTAATTGTCGCCAAGCGTTCTGTCGTACCGCCAAGCATCCCCTTCTCGTGTGTACACAGCTACGGCGTTGTCACTAATCTCAATACACGTGTACATGGTTTGCTTTTGCTTTGTTAAGGCTATGGCACTATGGAATTCGAACGGTTCTATGGAATTGTCGTTCATTTCAAGCGTCATTTCGGTATCATTTTGACCGCCACTTTTCACGACAAGATACACTTTGTTATCGGGACCGAAATCCGCATAGATTATTGGCATGCTCATTTCGATCGTGTGTTTTGACAAGAACGTACCACTTATGGTATACAAATACCACTCAAAGGCGGTCCATATTGCGAGATGCGTATTGCCTATTGTTGTACCAAGTACTGACGAGTCTTTGAATTCTTTCAATGGTGGCATAATCTTCACGTGCTCCCCTGTCAAAATATTGCAGACGACAACTTGATTATTGTTCGTGAACCCGGCCGCATATTTGTCGTTTTCGGAAATCACCAAGCTTTGCATGATGCCCTCAATTCCAGGAGCGATTGTTCTAAATACTTCACCAGTGGACAGGTCAAATATAATGAACTTGTTCGACACCGATATCAAGTATTTTGCGTTTGACGTCACCGCGATGCCGAATGGCGCAAACAAATGGCCTTCCAGCGAGAACTGTAACGGACCACCGGGTGTATGCAAGCAATGGTGGACCGGAACTAGGGCACATTTGGACAAGCCGTCCGTGTCACACTGCTGAATGAGACTTCGTATGTTTTCGTTTATCGTAAAATAGGGCAAAAGCCTTCCGATAATCTGCGGACCGAGCATGTCGGGATAATGACTAAGTACGGAGCTCGATAGGCGAATGACGTCTGCGATCAACTTGACGTCTTTTTGATACACGTGTTCCAGCAAGTCCTCAAAGTCCGACAGAAGTGACTGAAGAGGCATTGAGCTGAGTTTCGCGTGAAGCCAGTTGTAATTGAATATCACTTGGTTATATAGCTCCTCGTACCTGTGAGACCGGACTAGATGGAACGGAAGCTCGTTCAGTTTTCTGAGATTGTGTCTGAGGGGTCGCCCATTTTCGTCCAAGAACACGAGCGGCTGATGCGGTACCTTTCTGTCACTTTCACCTCCTTTTTGTTCTAAGTGGAACATTTTCCTCTGACTTTCTGTGTACTCAAACGGCTTTGGCTTACCACCACCCCATATGCCCAGAAAGTATTCCGCAATGTTGGAATGAATCTCGCTCACGTAATTCAAGTTTTTGAAGTATCTTTCTTTCGCGGCCTCGATGAATTGCCTATGATACCAATTCACGACATTCACGTTATCTGCTTCGCGTTCGCTCAAGTACGAAGGGAGATCACTCCTAATTCTTGTCCACAACAATGGCGGTATCCTCCGGACTGGAGGTAGATGGTACTGATACACGTCGTTCAAAACTTTCTCGTCCAGGGAGAGCAAGTCCTCCAGTTCCGCCTCAGACAGACCGCTCTTGGCCGCAGTGATGTACCCAAACGAATGAGCGACTAGGGTCTTGCCGTGCTGCATCTCTATACGCTCGAACAGTTTGTATATACTGTCATGAATCGTGAACGCCAGCGAAATGTGTTGTAACACTGTGTACGACTTCCATCGACACACCTCGTCAAACACGAGTTTCACAAACAACGGTAGATTGCACTGTGTGAACGCATCGTTTACCAACTGCATTTGCTCTTCTGTGACAGTTCTGTTGGCGCTTTTTAGCCAGAATTTCAGTATAGACGCACTGAGATTCTCGCCAAGGGGTAATATTGGGATGTAATTTTCTGGAATTTCTATCATATTCTTTAAAGTGTCCAGTATTCCATAATAGTTTGGCAGTACTGAGACGATCAGCCTCACGTTAGGTGGTAGAGTCGTCGGTAACCATGCCAACTGGTGTGCACCATCTGCACCCGACAGCTGGTCCAGAGAGTCTAGAATTATGATCAGCGGTTTCTCTTTCGAAGCGCACCCTATGAGCTTCTTAAAATGTTGCACCAAGGGCGATAACTCATCTGGAATATATTCGTCCGGCTGCTCATACAACCAGACGAGTTGTGTACACATACTGGTTAGAAGCGGTATGATGCTGGAACTGTTAGGCGTGGTGCCAAGGAAACGGAGAACCAGGAAGGGGGTCGCTTTCTTGCTGAACCACGAACGTGCCTGGAAAGGAATACCAAAACGCAACGGTTAGAAATGTAAAGGAAAATAAATTAAATTAAGGTATATGTCTTGTGAAATGAATAATATGAGTTTACTTGAAACAATGCCATATGTGTATTGTTTTAACCATACACGATCTCCTTCCTCGTGAAACTTGGCGCTAAGATTATTTGTTTTCATGTGAAATCAGACGCTTGGTTGCTGCTTGTCAATGAAACTTCAGTAGGCGCTTAGATAGGATTTGCTTTCAGAGAAAGATATACCCTTAAATGTTGATTTTTCAGAACTCTAGCTTAGCGCCAAGTCGTAAACACTTCCGCAAGTCTTTATGACATCAGTTAGAGCTTTAGCTATAGCCAATACAGACTTACCTCACTCGCGCCCTTTGCCATGAGCGACGTTTTGCCACAACCACTGGCACCGTGGAGACATAGTGGTTTGTCCGACTTTCCAAGAACATATTGTTTGATGCGGTCAACTGTAACGTAATGTGTATTTAAAGATATGCACTATAACTGGTCGTTATCTTAAAAAAATAAATGTACTATATACCAGAACCCTAACAAAGCGAGTTTTAAATCAGTTTACATAAAATAAAATAATATACGTAGTAGAAACCATATCTTAGATTTCTTGTTCTGGCAGATCTAGCATATATATTGTACTAGTAATGAACAAGCGTTATTGTCCTGATTTAAAGGTAAGCATATTATATATATCTCACTTTATTATTTATATATTAATTGTTGACTCATTTTTGCCTTTATTTGACTTGATTAACATTTTGTAAATTTCCTCCTTGTTCGTCTGCTGTCAGTTTTCGCAAATGGGTGACAATCTTGAAAAACGTAAGTTTGTGAACATTTCGTAGGATGAGAAGGGTCCTTTCGTGCAAAGCAAAAGGAATGTTAACACAATACGGAAAACAATACGGAAGACGTCCACTGACGTGAACACGCTCATTACATTTTTGTGCAAAGGAGACCAGGAAATGTCCACGAAAGAGATGTTGCTGGGATACGGGCTGCAGAACTAAACATTATTTTGGCCCCTAATTTCCTGTCTTTAAAACGATGGTGACGAGTATGAGTCAGGGACACTGCGGACAATGCAAGCGAGTATTCAACGATGTTTGGCTGAAATAAACAGCACTTTTAACATTATGGTATTTAAACACTTTGTTCATTGTAAAATTAATTTCTAATTAATAAAGTTTATAACGTCGTTAGTTTGATATCAACCAGCCTTGGTAACTGATATCAGCCTTCGACTGATATTTTGGTTGATAACAAACTAACCACGTAAACACTAAGTCTATGTATCGACATTTTAATTATATTACAAGGATATCGAACTTAATTGTAGTAAGTCATTCATTCGCAACATCTCGTACACTGCTTTGCAGCATGACTCGAATGTAATACGCAAGTTTTCATATTGGTTACGTCATACTAGCGTGACGCGTGTCAGATTCCCGCCAAAACGAATTTGTATTCCAAATCCAAATTATCTTCAACATTTTGCAATGTCATTTAGCCGATTGCTCCATCTATAGTTTATTTACGTGAAAGCAGTGATAAAACCTTCATCTGTATTGTAAATAACAAACATGCAACGCAAATTATACATCAACACGTGTGGCAAGCGTCCATATTGTTTATGTAGCAACAGCTTAGCAACAGTGCACTATTTTCTGTGCCGTTGCCTTCCGGCTAACAGAATGTAAAGATTTTGAACATACCAAAGCGCCGTGTTACACACGAGGCGGGATCCCGAAGAATGACGGGATTGGCCGAGCGTTCACGATTGTAGTGTCATTAAGAGCAGTGAATATAATGAAATGTAAAGATACCATTTAGTTACGTAACTAAACATATAAGCTAAAATAGAACACATTAAAGGGCTACAGGACCACTTGATAAGAAAAACAAGGGATATTTTAAGCAACATCAGGCTTATTGTATTAATTACCTATGTCTTCTCTTCCCTGGAACAGTTTGCACGAGCTATAGCACGCCTTCAGGTGTTGTAACACCTCTACGTACACAGCGTTGCTCGATAGTTTCTCGTGCTTTGCCATGGCGTTGTCGACCAATCGCATCACGTTTGAGTTGAAATGCTGACAGAACGTTTCAATGTATTCCTGCAAGGATTAAAAGCTAATAATTAAACATGCTTAACATTATTTATTAAAATGGCAGATGTTATCACCAATATAATTATATACTAAGCTCTATAGTTATTACATAAAATAATATTACTCAATAGAATCTTTAGAAACTAACTAAACATTATATAGCATCTAACTCTATAGTATCTACGGTGTTGACGTATTCTTACAAGTAGACAAACATTTACTTTTACTTGTAAACTGCAATGTGCTGACAATCTCCACTCCAACCTTCACCCTCCACTCCCACCTCCAATATCACACCACACCTTCCCTGCTCCACTGCCAAATCTACACCCACGTCCACTCCCATCTGCCAAATCTACACCCACGTCCACTCCCATCCTACATTTCCTGCTCTACTGCAAACTAAACGTATAGCCCACCTCCACTCCGAACACAACCTTCACTAACATAACTTCCATTCCCACATGCATCCATTCATCCACAACCACACTCACTGCCATCTACTCCCCAGTGAAACGCATCTACTCATATCTTCACTCCCACCATACCTTCACGGCCACCCCATCTCCACTACCACACCACCCCTACTCCACTCCCACCATCGCACCCCACCTCTACTCCCGCCCCTCCACCATTCCCACCCCACCTTCACTCCCATCCCAACTCTACTCCCCTCCTACCTCCACACTCACCACAAATTCACTTCCAGCTCACAACCCATCGTCCACCACTGCTCCAATTCTCTACTCATACCTCCACTTTCACCTACCTCACCGCTAATCCCACTCCAATCCCACTCCGCCTCCACTTCCTCCTCATCTCTACTTCCTCATCCACTCTCACATCCACTCCACTCCCATTCCACCTCAACTCCTACTTACACTCCTAGCCCACCTCAACTCTCACCCTACCTCAACTCCCATCCCAACTCTACTCCCCTCCTACCTCCACACTAACACCCCCTCCACGTTCAGCTCACCGACACTGTCACCCCATCTCCCACCACGTCATCTACTCCCCTCATACCTCCACACTAACACCCCCTCCACGTTCAGCTCACCTACACTGTCACCCCATCTCCCACCACGTCATCTGCTCCCCTCCTACCTCCACACTAACACCTCCTCCACGTTCAGCTCACCTACACTTTCACCCCATCTCCCATCACGTCATCTACTCCCCTCCTACCTCCACACTAACACCCCCTCCACGTTCAGCTCACCTACACTTTCACCCCATCTCCCACCACGTCATCTACTCCCCTCCTACCTCCACACTAACACCTCCTCCACGTTCAGCTCACCTACACTTTCACCCCATCTCCCACCACGTCAGCTACTCCACTCCTAACTCCACACTAACACCCCCTCCACGTTCAGCTCACCTACACGTTCGCCCCATCTCCCACCACGTCATCTACTCCCCTCCTTACTCCACACTAACACCCCCTCCACGTTCAGCTCACCTACACGTTCGCCCCATCTCCCACCACGTCATCTACTCCCCTCCTAACTCCACACTAACACCCCCTCCACGTTCAGCTCACCTACACGTTCACCCCATCTCCCACCACGTCATCTACTCCCCTCCTAACTCCACACTAACACCCCCTCCACGTTCAGCTCACCTACACGTTCACCCCATCTCCCACCACGTCATCTACTCCCCTCCTAACTCCACACTAACACCCCCTCCACGTGCAGCTCACCTACACGTTCACCCCATCTCCCACCACGTCATCTACTCCCCTCATAACTCCACACTAACACCCCCTCCACGTTCAGCTCACCTACACTGTCACCCCATCTCCCACCACGTCATCTACTGCCCCCACCTCAACTCATCAACTTCATCGATCGATAAAAAATCCATTAATTATAAATTATGTTTACAAACTTTTAACAAATGTGAATACAAACATTAAAAAAATACTTTTATTAAATGTGTGTTTGCAAAGCTTTTAAATTTCGTAATTAATAAACGTAATCGACCATTATTTTCTTTTTTTATAAATATTGATCAGAGCATTTAGAAACTAAAAAATAAAATCACATTTACTGACATGGCGGGTACCATTGATTTATAACAGTTATTCAACAATACGGTGATTTGTATACATATAGGGATAGCAAATTAATAACTATGTTTGTATTAGTTATTGTATTGTTTTTATGTATAAATGTTTCTTTGTAACGTGGGTGGCATACTTTGTTCTATATAAAGGATTTTAAATTAGGATTTTAAATTAAGATATACTGTATATTTGCGTTTAGTATCACACATAGGGTTACCCGCATATTGACCGGTTTAAAGGGAAATATTAGCAGAATACTCAAATGCCAAAGTGTCGGAACCAGTCAGATTTATTCCGTAATAGTTTCGTATAATATTTTTTGAAATATCTGAACATTGTATGGTTTAAAAAATGTTTCCTTATATAAGGCTCGAACCCTGAACCTTCCGTCCAGTAGACACATAGCAGACGACGCTCGAAACGATGGCGCCAAGGCTACTATTAAACAGAATATAACAAACGCCACGATCTGCAATCTGATTGGTTCCGATAATTTGGCATGTGAGCGATCTCTTAGTTCCGGACATTTTACAGTTATCAAAAGGGTTTAATTGCAAAGCAAACGTCCCTCGATGTGAAACACTTGAACACGAATCAACAGAGATTGCCTTACAAGGACACTAACATAAAGTCGACTTCGTAAAGTGTGATTCAGTCGGGTAATTTATTCTAAAGTTGTATACGGTGTACAAACACACCTTTTTATTGGCTAAGCATCCGGCGCCGGACGGAAATGTGAAATCCGCCGTCTAGCCTCGGCGTACGGAATACTCTACAAATTGGCCTGAATTTGGTTACCAAATGGGGCAGGGCTGGGGGTACATGTATAATGGTTAGCGTTGTAACAATTGTACTTTTTTACTATTACAGGCGTGATTAACAGACCTAGGCAACCAGAACAGCTCCCTTATCCGCGAAAATCTTATAGATCCAGACAATATAAGAACTGCTCCATCAGCCATGAACAGAGGGTGAAATCTATGAAAGTACGATCAATACTGCTCTCCGATTCATGATAGCAGACCTTGGCAGTCGAATCTGTCCCATATAATTAATGCCAGGGACTGTGCGAAACGGTCAGGTGTTTGCCACATCCCAATGTAACCAGTATGAAAAATGTACAAACGTTCCTAATTTCTAGAACACAGAATCAGCCCCGGGGCCCGCTTGGAATCTAAAGTCATGGTAAATAGGAACACGGGCTGAGAGGTGAGTGAGTACGCATCCCGCCATTATAACCATGCGTCGGTGCTATTCCACCTGTATGAAGTGTACACTTTTTTGGGCATTCATGATTTTAAATATGATAGATTATTATAGAAACAACTATAAAATGTGTCCATGGGACACGGATGCACCGCTTTTAGCGCTGTCATTCAGATTTTCCGAAAAGAATACTAAAGAAAAAAAGCAACTTGGTAATTTTAACTATATATCGTATGTATACTATGCTGCTCTTAATCGAACCGTATATACATTAGACCTCTCCTTTCGGAAAAAATACTAAAACATGACATAACCCACCAACTGCTGTCCCTGCAAAGTTTCATTATTGATACAATACGCGTTTGCCTTAAGAAGGTGAGCACCCTTTACATTAATACAGTACGGAGATGGCTCAGACTTTTCTTTTTACAAAACCTGTTGTGGTTTCTCTGTAATATTACGTGGAGTTGAGTGTGCAGTATAGCGGAAATTCCCGTTTCTTTTTCCCCTTAGTATCGGTTATCGTCATTCATATTGACCTACTTTCGTCATTTGTTGATTTACATTTATACATAGTTTATATTACTACCATATCATCCCTTATTTGTAAATAGTTTTATCTTAATCTTTATTTACTACTTCATTTCTTCATCTTTCATCAGTTTTTGCGCACAATATGACCTATTTTTGTGTCGACGTGCCGTAAACCAACATTCATTCATTCATTCATTTATTCCGTTCGTCAGAAACATACTGCTGTGTGTAAAGAAATACTTGACTGTATGGGCGGATTTTCATTTGTGTTTCAATACTAAGGGCAGTAACTCTTACCTTGTGTGTGTCCATATCAATGCCCTCCTTACCTCCCCATTCAACCTTAAACTTCACCAGGTTTGCTTCTGGCATTTTGGCGGTCAGTTTTTCGTCACGTAGCGTCTTCAGCAGCTTTTGCGCTTCGCTATCGACATTACGCACCGCAAAGTCGACGAATTTGGAGGCGAAGCGATTAATAATATTAATATTCTCAATCTCTCTGATGTAGGCCAGGCAATGGTCCTGGACATTTGTGGCTTTCAGAATACCTCGCGTGATCTCTCGCTCAGTGACTGAAATGTAGAAGTCTTGAGAGTTGAGAAACACTGAATTTAACTTGTATTGGTATATATGCACCACAGGTACCGGTTTAAAAAAAAAAAAAAAAAAAAAAATTATATTCTATTAAATACAGTATTTAATAGAATATAACTTTTTTTTTTTTTTTTTTTTTTTTTTAAACCGGTACCTGTGATATGCACGAGTTCTTCCGCGTAACAATATTGCACGACTTCAGGAGAGCAATATGTATACGCGGAAGAACGAGTGCATATATCCCAATACAAATCTAATAACCTTTTTATTGCATTCTCATTTTTAATATAACAACGAGTAATTAGAATAAAATTTTCAACAAAAACGTTTATTTGAAACAAACATACTGTCGTAACATCGTGGAAAGTTTTCACGACGTGAACAGAACGTGAACTCGTATACCCGACATGAACACATACCCGACATGAACACATACCCAACATGAACACATACCCAACAACACATGTCAGACATGAACACATACCCAACATGAACACATACCTGACATGAAGTAATTGTGCATCTGCTCCCGGTCTATTTTCTTGGCAATAAACAGGACCTGGGCCGCCACCCTGCAGATGTGCTGCAGTTTGCCAAATGTGTCCCACCACGTGACTTGGTCAGCCTCCATCAAGCGTCGCTGTCTCTGTAACATTAGTGATCATGGTCAGTGTGCGTGAACCGTCGGGGTACGTATGGTCACTGTGCGTGAACCGTCGGGGTACGTTTGGTCAGTGTGCGTGACCGTCAGGGTACGTTTGGTAAAGTTAAAAGGCCGTTTTACAAAATAAAGTATGTAATGTACACTCTGGTTCCTTGACAAATAGTCTTATAAATGTATTTGTCAAGCATGTTGAAAAACTGTTGAAAAACTGTTTCATAGTAAAGGTCAAGCTTAGAAGAAGAAGAAGACGAAGAAGTAGAAGAAGAAGAAGAAGAAGAAGACGAAGACGAAGACGAAGACGAAGACGAAGACGAAGACGAAGACGGAGAAGAAGAAGCAGAAGAAGATAGAAGAAGCCTGAAGAAGAAGAAGAAGAAGAAGAAGAAGAAGAAGAAGAAGAAGAAGAAGAAGAAGAAGAAGAAGAAGAAGAAGAAGAAGAAGAAGAAAAAGAAGAAGAAGAAGAAGAAAAAGAAGAAGAAAGAGTAATAATAATAATAATAATAATAATATTTTATTAGCCTCGTTATAGGTCTATCTGGGTCGAGGCCGTTCCAAATAAACCTTACAAAGTACATACATAGAGGCCGTTCCAAATAAACCTTACAAAGTACAAACTGAGAGGCCGTTCCAAATAAACCTTACAAAGTACATACAGAGAGGCCGTTCCAAATAAACCTTACAAAGTACATACAGAGAGGCCGTTCCAAATTAACCCTACAAAGTACATACTGAGAGGCCGTTCCAAATAAACCTTACAAAGTACATACAGAGAGGCCGTTCCAAATAAACCTTACAAAGTACATACTGAGAGGCCGTTCCAAATAAACCTTACAAAGTACATACTGAGAGGCCGTTCCAAATAAACCTTACAAAGTACATACTGAGAGGCCGTTCCAAATAAACCTTACAAAGTACATACTGAGAGGCCGTTGCAAATAAACCTTACAAAGTACATACAGAGAGGCCGTTCCAAATAAACCTTACAAAGTACATACTGAGAGGCCGTTCCAAATAAACCTTACAAAGTACATACAGAGAGGCCGTTCCAAATAAACCTTACAAAGTACATACAGAGAGGCCGTTCCAAATAAACCTTACAAAGTACATACTGAGAGGCCGTTCCAAATAAACCTTACAAAGTACATACAGAGAGGCCGTTCCAAATAAACCTTACAAAGTACATGCAGAGAGGCCGTTCCAAATAAACCTTACAAAGTACATACTGAGAGGCTGTTCAAAATAAACCTTACAAAGTACATATTGAAAGGCCGTTCCAAATAAACCTTACAAAGTACTTACAGAGAGGCCGTTCCAAATAAACCTTACAAAGTACATACAGAGAGGCTGTTCCAAATAAACCTTACAAAGTACATACTGAGAGGCCGTTCCAAATAAACCTTACAAAGTACATACAGAGAGGCTGTTCCAAATAAACCTTACAAAGTACATACAGAGAGGCTGTTCCAAATAAACCTTACAAAGTACAAACAGAGAAGCCGTTCCAAATAAACCTTACAAAGTACATACTGAGAGGCCGTTCCAAATAAACCTTACAAAGTACATACAGAGAGGCCGTTCCAAAGAAACCTTACAAAGTACATACAGAGTATACAATACATCGCATATGACTTTTGAGCACGATGTTATACAATGTTATGACTAATGATACTAATATAGCAATGGCGTTATGGCAGTGTTAATATAAATATTACATAGATTCATGTTTATAACTAGTCAAGCGTAAGTGGCTGCATATATATGTACATGTACAGGTATACATACAGGCGTACTCGTACATGTATATGAAACTATTTGTTTGTTTGTTTGTTTGTTTGATGTTTAACGTAATTTACCAGCATATTTTAGGTTATGTGTGACGATCGATTTTTTTGTGGTGGTGGCCCGCCATCCCTACGAATCGACACTTTCTCACTTACAAAACAGAGCTCCCACTGGGATTCGAACCCACAGCGGTGGGAGACGAAAAGGATTACAACGTAACGGCGTTAACCCCTCGACCTCGGAGTACTTCCTTATATATGATTTGTTTGTTTGTTTGTTTGTTTGGTGTTAAACGTAATTTTCCAGCATATTTTAGGCTATGTGTGACGATCGATTTTTGGTGGTGGAGGCCCGCCATTCGTACGAATCGACACTTTCTCACTTACAAAACTGAGCTCCCAGTGGGATTCGAAAGAGTTTACAATGCAACGTCATTAACTCCTCGACCTAGGAGCGCTTCCTTTTATATGATTGGAAGCCACATACGTTTGAATATGACTTGAAACATATTATGAGACACGTTTTGAATTCTGTTTTTTATTATGCTTGTTACCATGACTTTGGAAATGAAGCTGAGCTAATTGTAGCGTGTTACTTTCGCATTATTGTCAGTCAAATCAAAGGCATAATAGAACTTTGTTTATTCGATTTTAACCCGCACGTTTTATCATTAAAACGCAATATTGTATTTATGTCGTATAATAAAACATCGACTTTAAAATACCGCAGTTCATAAAAGTAACAGGATAACACGAATGTTCAATTTAAACATTACTCAGTTATCAGCGGGTCCGCCATTGAAACTGAATCAAGCCTTCATTAAGTTCGATCATCAAACACTTATCTCCCTTGTTAAAGCGCTACACTCGCCATCTACTTCCGGCACGCGCTGTTAAATACTACATTAAGTGTCAATCGTTTCGTATTAATTTACACATCTATCGATCAGTAAGCAATTACTCCGTACGATCAAGTAATCTCCATGAATATGAATGGTCAAATACAGTTTATTCCGTACTTACCTTAATTATTTTTCATAAAAATGTCCAAACATATTGTTTGGAATGTTCGTTCTCGGTGTTTTCTGGGTTTAATCAGAACTTTATCCTGAGTATTTATCCCCTGTGGACGTGTGAAAAAGGCTCACCGACTGTCCTAAACCTATCTCATTAATTGTTTTCATATTTGTTTTATATATTAAAGGGAAAGACGACAATCCTAAAGTATGTATCAAACATCCAAAATGGCATCTCGATTTACTCATGATTTACTCATCCAGTATCATGTTCACTTTAAACTTGCTTGCATAAATTAAATATAAAAAAAAAGTGTTTTCAATTTTTCTTCGTTATTTTACTAAATGTTAAATATAGTATATTGTTGCAGTATTATCAATAGTCAGTAATATGTAAAAAACACACTTTGCTTTGAGCTATTTACATAATAGTATTGATTGCAAAAATGCAAGTTATGTAAAGAAACTAACGGGCCGCCGCGAGTTTTAAACAAATAAAGATTGCCGAGTGTCCCTTTAAAGAAGTGTATTAGATTGCGTATACAGTAACTGGTAAAATGGAAAAATAACGACAGCGCCTATTTGCCTGCTGATTTTGATATTTCAGCTTCTTTAACAGTTTGTTAAAACTATTTTATTTAATATAATGTACATCTTAATATGACATAAATGGGATAATACCAGTGTTATCACGTGATGCCAGTAAATCCCCACTTGCGGGACTTTGAGCAAAACAGAACGGTAAGTTTTTGTGTTGACTGTAACAAGGCTAAAGGTAACAACTGCTGCTAAAGGTAACACGTTCAACGCTAAAGGTAACAACCTCCGCTAAAGATAACAATAACCTCTTCGCCGCTAAAGATGACAAGGCTAACGCTAAAGGTAAGTTTTATTTTAAACATCTACAGTTTCAATGAAAATTGCACCTTTAATCGGTAGAGGTAATTGTTACCTTTAGCGGAGGCTGTTACCTTTATCGTTGAAATTGTTACCTTTACCTCAGAGGACTGGTAGCCCAAAGGGATCGGTGGCATCAGGGACCTGGTAGCCCAAGCGATTAGTAGCCGAAAAAAATCAGTAGCGGAAAGGGGTCGGTATCCTCAGGGAATTGGTATCAGTAGCCGCAGCGGATGGGTAGTAAAAGGGGATAAGTAGGGGATCATTAGTCTCAGGGGATCAGTAGCTACTGGAGATTAGTATCCTCAGGGGATTAGTAGCCTCAAGGGTTCAGTAGCCTCAGGAGATTAGTAGCCTCAGTGGATCAGTAGCCTAATGGGATCAGTAGTCTCAATTGAACTGTAGCCTATGTGAATCAGTAGACCAAGGGGATCGATGGCCTCAGGAAATCAGTAGCCTCAGGGGATCAGTAACATTAGAGGATCAGCCCAAGGAGATCGGTAGCCCCAGTGATAAGTCGCCTTAGGTGATTGGTAACCTCAGAGGATGGTACTGCAGTTCTTGTACAACTTTATTGTGACCCGTTTGGTACACCATACGGTTACGGTACTGTAGTTTTAACACGTTTTTAGCGTAAACCTGTTTAGTACACCACACGGTATCAGTACTGCAGTTCTGACACATGTATTGTGACCCGTTTGGTACACCATACGGTTACGGTACTGTAGTTCTAACATACCTTATTGTTGAAGTTTGTGAGAATAGAGCTGATTGGTTGAAGAATGAAGACCGGAGGGACGGTGTTGTCGTCACGTTTATACCACGTGTCCATCAACACCAGATCTTCTTCGCCCTGCGTGCAGTCGCGCAGCATGTTGAACTCTTCTGCGTCAATATGAGTTGGCAATGGTCGATAACCGTACTTTTGTCCAAGAAACACCTGTAAGAGACAAGACACATCAATAAGGGCCGATAACTGTACATTTGACATAGAAACACCTGCAAAAGACAAGACGCATCCTCAAGGGCCGGTAACCGTACTTCTGTCAAAAAAAACACCTGGAAAATACGAGATCATCATACAGGACAGATAGCCGTACTTTTGTCCTGTATACGATCCGGCAAAAGGCGTAATTACACCATTGCGTGCATGCTTCCGTGGTGTATAACCATATGGTGCTTAATAAAAACGTTTCATTGCATTACTAGTGATACAAAATGCCCACGTTCGATTGCTTTTTGTTATTATTACCTTTAATTCATCGAATGATTTATTGAGAACGTTTATTAGCTTTTGTTTGAGATATTTAATAATAATTGACAGACAGTCAGTAAAGCGAAAGTAGTAATGCGGTAAATCTATATGTGACGTGTCAAAATAGAACGTGACGTCATTTAACAGATTGGCTTTTCATTACATGATACATGACCCCCTGTTTTATTGCATTTTTATATTGGCGGACGCTCGATCGTTTGTTCTAGAAACGTTCTGCAAAAGACGAGATACATGCTTCAGGATCGATAACCTACTTCTGTCCTAGTAAAATACATTATAGTCCCATTATAGGAACCTCCGTGGATCTTGATAACAAATATACATTAAAGGAATCACGTGTTCATTGGTGATGGTATACAAATTATAGGACCATGTTGAAATAACGGTGAAGTAATATACAGTATATGTACATTTTCGGCTGCAGACGTGTTTCCCAATTTGAGACGAATACAGTAGAACGTGTCGTTAAATGTTCAATCCATTCTCCACCCACCCACCCCCACCCCCTCCCCACTCTCTCTTCTCTTATATTGTGGAAATCAAAAAATGCCAGACGACAAATCGAAAGTTCCATTAAGGTTTACCACCACTAATTACATGTAAACCTCCAAGGTGTACATGTAAACCTCCGAGGTGTACACATGTAAACCTCCGAGGTGTACTCGAATGTAGTTCCTATATTAAAAAATAATCCCTCCTTTTTTTTACAGAAATGGGCATTATAAGTAGGGGGAAATTCCAATTTATATTCGAGTTTGTGGTTGTATGTATAAGAAAGGTATTAATTGGTTCTGTTGAACATTTTTGAAATTTCGACACTATGCTTACACTTTTTGAGCAACCATCAATGAAAACAGCTGTACCCTTGACCTGTTTAGTAAACAAACAAGAACTTTCTTCGTGTCTTGTACCCCACCTTTTCTGGTGATTTTTCAAGTGGAAAATTAATTTTCTATATGAAAATTACATTGGCAGAATTGGCGTACAATTATGAAAAAACATATCTATCTATTTGTTTTACCATGAATAAGCTTGCATATTTGCAAATCGTTCTTATTTAATACGTTCAAATTCAAGAACAATTTTTCAAAGTATTTATCATGGATTATATTTACAGACATTAATTAACATTAATAATATGTCCGTGATTTTGGTCACGTGTAGTGACTACTGACAGTCGTCTATTTCAATGACGGCATATTGCATCAAATAGCTATGTGACACTTTAACATTGGTGTATATATGGGAAATAATTAGTGGTTTCATACCTTAAACTTTAAATGGCGGTATGACACTGTACCGACACAAATATATCTAATTTGCTCTGAAATCGATGATTGTTTAAAATTGTTTAAACAACATTTAATGAATAATGATCTATAAATTCAACTCAAATTAAGCACATTATGGTTACAATATGACAAAGTTTAAAAGCTTACATGAAATCAATGTTATTGACGGGACTATTTACATACTTGTCTCTACAATACTGTGGCTGCTGTTTGCAGGCTTATATTAACTTACAGGAAATCTGTCGATTATCGCGCAATGTCAGACGATATTGTTCTGTTCAGAGCGTGGGAGAGAGATATCGAGTTGGCATACTATACTTCTGTATTGGAAGGCATATCTATGATCTTGATAAATGTATGTCTAAATACGAGTGGGGATCCTAGATATTGGATGAATTGAGTTTTACGTCATTTCCAGCACATTTTAGGCTATATGTAACGGTCGATTGTTTAGTGGCGGGGGCGGACCACCCACCTTTCCTGGATAGAACCAGTTCTGTATACACCCACCATCCGTAAGAATATACACGTTTTCACTTACAAGTCGAGCTCCCAGTGGGTTTAGAACCTGCCGCGGTGAGAGGCGAGAACGTAACAAATGCAGCGCCTTACTATCCCGGTCACGGAGGCGTTTCATATAAAGACAACGGGCGAATGCTGTTACTATTTTTTTTATTACACGAGGAACCTTTTTAACTTAACGGGCAGGAAAATGGATATTATATCAAATGCTTTATGATAAAGTTAAGATATAAACATAGTTTCCATAAACATTATAATTGTCTCGCAATGTTAATATTGTTATAATTGTCTCGCAAAGCTCGCAATTAGTCTGCTGCTATAATTGTCTCGCAATGACTATGCCGTTATAATTGTCTCGCAATGTTCGCAGTTAACTTGCTGTTATAATTGTCTCGATGATTAAGCTGATATAATTGTCCCGTAATGATTGTGCAGTTAAAATTGATCATAACCTTCTCCCAATGATTATGTTGTTATAATCGTCTCGCGATGATTAAGATGTTATAATTTCTCTCTTATGTTTATAATTTTATAATTGTCTCACAATGACTATGCTGTTATAATTGTCAGTTTCTGTAAACGTCATCTCTGTTCCAGTATTTTCTAAGGACCGGATGTCGGTCTCGAGATAAGGACACGATGAAATTTGCCGATGTATATTATCATGACTGAAGATCGATATTATTGATAGATTTCTACTACTGATCTGCCAAATCGATTACAGATTATTTATCCCGAGTCACAGCAGGTTACACTCATGGGTGGAAACAAGATTGTTGTAAATAAACCCTTAAATCAATAGGAAAACTATTTCATTAAATGTTACTATACACTTGGTCTTGATATCATCGGCGCTAGCAAGCGTCGCAGATGATCTAAACTATTCTCGCCCTCGATCGATACTAGTATCATCTCTCGTGTTTGGCGCGTGTAATTATGGGGGAAAAAATAGTCCGGTCAGGTGATTTGCATAATATAGCTAGGGACCAAAACCCAGGTTTTAGGATCCAATCTAGACACGCTGGACAAAAGCACCAAACTTTCCTCAAATGTGTGTTTTTATATTTCTATGTACTTTTAAAAGGGTCTCCAAAAGTTCGTGAATCCCTAAATGTATTAGGATTATATGCACACCAAATTACCGCACCGCGGATGAAGTCCTGAAAAATCAGGAGGGCACCTGCTGAATATCAGTGATGAATTTGAAAATTCGAAATGACGTCAGTATGGATCTAGACTACTAATGTTTGTGCTTCCGTGGTGTATTTATGCTTCCGTGGTGTATTGTCAAATAGTGCCTAATAAAAAACGTTTTCCCTGCCTTACTAGTGATACAAAATGCACACTTTTGACTGATTTTTGTTATTATTACCTATAATTCATCCAAATGATGTATTGTGAACATTTATTAGTGTTTGTTGGAGATATTCAGTTATACTTGACATAGACAGTAATGCGAAAGTAGAAATGGGGCTAATCTATCTGTGACGTGTCAAAATAGAACGTGATGTCATTGAACAGATTGGCTTTTCCTTACATGATACATGAACCCACTGCTTTTATTGCATTTTTATATTGGCGGACGCTCGATATGTGTTTTAAAATGTTCTATGCCGAAAAATGTGCATTTTTTGTCTCTTGACATGCATTCGTCCTATATAAAACAAAGAAGGAAAATCAATTGTGCAGTGTAACATGCAGCCTGGAAATGCCACGATGTGTCTCGAAGTAACACGTACATAGTTTATTGTCTTGCAGTTGTGTGATATCTCAAATACAGCTTAGATAAATACAGATTATCACTACCCATTTTGCCGTATATAAGTATCATATGAGTCGTATATGATCTCACATAAGTATCATACTTCTATTATATAAATAGCTAGTGAAACGTTCACGAGCATTATATGAGAATCATATGAGAACAAAGGCGTATGTTTATTATATATGGCAAACGTGGCTATGGTAAGGGATGCATGGAAGATTCTTATAAAATAACCGGAAATAGAATTTGAAATTCTTATATTCCCTAGAAGTTCTTATTTGGGATTTTTCTTTTTTTATTAAGAAAAACATATAACCTGTGCTGTTAATAATAATAATTATAATAATAATAAATAATAATAATAATAATAAAAATAAATACACATTAATAAGATTTATATACATATTTAAAAATATATAGATACACCAGTTGTATTGGTTTTGAAATATGAGTTTCAGTAACTAATTGATAGTATCGAGAAAATAGATAATTGGGAGAAAAAGAACACAAAAAAAACACTAAAGGACAAAAGAATAGAAAACTAAATCCCATCTAGCATTGTGACCAACATATTTAAAAAGATAATTGCATATATACAAATACATATAGTTCACAAATATTTCTCCCTATATAGATACATATAAATATATATATACATATTATTATATGCAAATATCGTATTGATTTGAACTATTTGAAGAATGGGGTTAACACAGCAGATTGTTTTAAGAAAAGAAATCAACATAATCTAATTTCGTTCCTGTCCATGTACTATGCTCTGTATCAAAACATGTATAATGTTGTGAATTGTTTGAAATTAAATATGTATACACCTGAAATGATTCTTATATATACCATTTATATGTTAACGAAATAATAGATCTGGGGGAAATGGTGACCAGTCTTAGGTACAATTACATAGTGTTGTTTGTCCAGTCTTAGGTACAATTACATAGTGTTGTTTGTCCAGTCTTAGGTAAAATTACATAGTGTTGTTTTTCCAGTCTTAGGTAAATATTTAAAGATTGTAATTTGGATATTCTTTGCCTCTGCACGTACGGCTGATGGGTGGGGGCGAAGGTATGTGGACGTTGGGCGTCCGCGGCAGAGTGGTTAGAGTCTCTGACTTGAAATCACTCGCCCTCACCGCTTTGGGTTAGAGTCTTCATGGCACTAGGAATCTTTGTGTGTGGCAGCTAACCAGCTGGCTAGCGGAACGTCGGTGGTTCTACCCAGGGGCCCGCCCGTACACGAAAAATTGTTCTGGCAACGAGGGTCTTTCTCCCCCACCGGAAGCTGGAAAGTCACTATATGACCTTAGCCTAAAAAAAATACCTGTGTTTCCGGTGGCCCGACCGA
Source organism: Cyrtodaria siliqua (assembly GCA_037043455.1). NCBI lineage: Eukaryota > Metazoa > Mollusca > Bivalvia > Adapedonta > Hiatellidae > Cyrtodaria > Cyrtodaria siliqua. Next base: position 124,681 of record JAWPHD010004911.1, read on the forward strand.
CCCTATTTTTAAGGGGCCGACCTTAAAACTTTTTATGAAAAAAAATAATAAAAAAATCCAAACAAATTGTTCTGAACAATGATTTATCACAATATATCGAGGTTAACTGACATCACTGAGAAACTTTCAGTTGTATCATCAACTTGTATGGGGTTTATGAGATAAATACATGTAGAATCTCACAATATCTTGCTCCAAAAAAAAAAAAAAAAAATAAAAATAAAAAATGCCTACCGACTTACGACCTACCCTATTTTTTAGAGCATGCAATAGGACACACACCTATTTTTTTTTTTGGCCTTAGTGTTGCGGCTATAAACTCCAATTTAATTCAATCCTTCACGTACGGACAACGGGGAGAAGACGCGAAGATGTTTTACTCCATCACTGTTTCACATTGCCAATTCGCTCTCTCGCTTCTTAGTCCATTTGCTCTTCGCATCGCGTCCTTGTTTGCATGCTTCTCATCGTTTCTTTAAGATTTCACTGCGGGTTCGAATCTTACTGGGAGCTCGACATGTAAGTGAGGAAGTGCCGATTCTTACGGATGGCAGGAGGTGAAAAGTACTGGTTCTACCCAGGAAAAGTGGGTAGTCTGCCTCCATCACAAAAACAAGATCGTCATACATAACTTACATGTGTTGAAAATGACGTAAAACACCGTACAAACAAACATTCATGTTTTCGCGCTTTCGCTCCCTCGGCAGTTTTGACCCCAACTAGCCACCATATAATTGAATGTTATTAATGACTAAGTGTTCTGACCAAAAATGAACATGCTGGGTAGAATCTAATCGGACCAATTCAAAACTAGGTTAAATTTTTGTCAAGTAGACCAGATGGGATAGTCGGAATCCTTTGTGATAAAATATGAAATGAAATGAATTTAAAGTGTATTATGTGAATTATGTGTGCTTATTATTGTATTTATCTGTAATCGAACATTCGGTGATATCTAGCCCTCTAATCCACGCATGACACTACGTGGGATAGACGGTGCATGGTAACCTATAAATATTTATTCAGACTTAACAGGTAATTTTATATTTATATAAAGGTTAAATTATTGACCATCGGGTGATTTGCTAGTATGTGTGGCCTTTTAATAAAGATGTGTAAGATAGCGGGTATGAAAGTGCCATTAAAATAAATATTGACCCTGCGGTTTACAGTATTTTCATATTTAAATTAACCTTGTATATTTAACAAGCACTTTTAAATTAAGAATATTCAGTAATATATACGTCCATGTATACTGACAATTAACCTCTGTGCTATGTATTACATGTGATGGAATTAAGAAATAAAATATATCCAGTGGGTTTATATTGACCCAGATACCTGATGGGCGGGACTTGAAGATCATCGATAGCAAGGGCCACAAGCCCATAGTTTCGATGTGTTTCAAGTCCCAAACACCCGTATTGGATCTCGCAAAATATAAACCCGCTGGAAATATATTATTTCTTATCTGACATGGATTTTTATGTATCATGATACACAATTTGTCGAGAAATTGAAAGAAATCAAAATACAAACAAATCCTTTAATTTCATATTATGCCCATCTTTCAACATCAAACGAAAATAAAATGCAGCTTTATCCTGTTTAATTGAACTGAATTGGGTTTTAAGGCGCACCAACACATGAAACGTTATATGGCGCCTAACAGGCATGAACATGCCAGGCTCCTCCTCCATGTACATCGAGATAAAATATGGAAAATGGGCCTAAAACCTTCTCACCCTGAACTGCAGAACTGCTGCAAATCCTATCGTAGAAACTCAATTTACGCTGGAGCCATGTTTGTTTTTCTGCTTTTAAAACGACGTCTCAACGTCTATAAAAGTGTTTTTCTGGCGTTTAAATGACGTCGGTTAACATATGTGACATCGGAGGTATTGAAAGGAATTTTAAATCTCCCCAATAACCCACAATGAATATTTTAATAAACCATGTCAGATTTAGTTTTAATACCGATAGTGTTGGTATTTATATCGAATTATGTAATCTGCCTACAACCGGACCTTCAACCCAGACAGTTCTTAGAGAAACAGAAGGATGTCGTTTTGTGTATCTTACATCAATTTTTAAAATTTCAGCTTTGGAACCAACCTCGGAACCGCAAAACCTTTGTTTCCCGAAAGCTGCCCGCCGAGCCTTTGCAGTACATCGGTCGGATTAGGTCAATTTATCCGTATCCTACTATAAGGTCTTAGAACGCCCACGGCGATGTACTTACAATAAAGTTTGGTCCAATAGAGAGTCTCTGACAGTTGTCGATCTCCTGCATGCAGAGAGTCGTGGTCATGTGATCGTCTGTGGCCTCGTCTCTGACGCCCCACCTCATGTCGACAACCTGAAACCACAGAGTAATAATTTATACACGTTGCACTTGCTTTAGATTCTTAATTTAAGGAGGAAAAAGCTTGCATCAGCTAGAATAAGATCGGTCAATTGTGTTTCCGATTTTATAAATCCACCTTCTTGTACGGATTGAAGTATGAGTATTTTGGGAAGCACGGAAATATCACCTCCTTGTATGGGGAAGCACCGAAATCCCACCTCCCTGTATGGGGAAGCACGGAATCCTACCTCTTGTACGGAATGTAGTGCATGTATTAGCATTTTGGGAAGCACATTTTGGGGAAAACGGGAATCCCACATTCTTGTATGGGGAGAACGGGAATCCTACCTCTTGCACGGAATGTAGTGCATGTATAAGCATTTTGGGAAGCACGTTTTGGGAAGAACGGGAATCCTACCTTCTTGTATGGGGAGAACGGGAATCCCACATCATGTACGGAATGTAGTGCATGTATTAGCATTTTGGGAAGCACGTTTTGGGAAGAACGGGAATCCCAACTTCTTGTATGGGGAGAACGGAAATCCCACATCATGTACGGAATGTAGTGCATGTATTAGCATTTTGGGAAGCACGTTTTGGGAAGAACGGGAATCCCACCTTCTTGTATGGGGAGAACGGTAATCCTACCTCTTGCACGGAATGTAATGCATGTATTAGCATTTTGGGAAGCACATTTGGGGGAGCACTGGAATCCCACCTTATTGTATGGGAAGCACTGGAATCCCACCTTATTGTATGGGAAGCACGTGAATCCCAACTTCTTGTACGGAAGGTAGTATTACTTTGGGAAACGGCCAAGATACCCTGATTGTGTGACCTACTGAACACATCGATTGTCATTAACGCCAACACAATGAAGTTGTCAGCATGTTTGCGCTTGGTACATATGTCTCTATCTACACCAATCATTGGTACATATGTCTCTATCTACACCAATCATTGGTACATATGTCTCTATCTACACCAATCATTGGTACATATGTCTCTATCTACACCAATCATTGGTACATATGTCTCTATCTACACCAATCATTGGTACATATGTCTCTATCTACACCAATCAATTGGTACATATGTCTCTATCTACACCAATCAATTGGTACATATGTCTCTATCTACACCAATCAATTGGTTTTTAAAAAACATCACACTGCTTTTACTCGTTGTGCTGGTTCAAACAATGCCCAATGCCATATCATGTATATCACACTGTCAGTTTAGAGGATTTTTAAAGCGGTCGCTACATAAAAAATATGTGATTAATTATAGAAAGGCAAATATGCTTGATGTTTTTTGAGACAATCTATCTTTAAAATCGCAACAACAACAACAACAACAAAATCAAGCGTTCCTTTTAAACAAGTCAATTGCATTGAAATTACAGTTTCCCGAAAAAGTTGTTAATTTCCAAATAAGATCAATTTTGTCATTTTATTGTCAATCCATGTATTCGTTAACGTTCTGTTTGATATTTCATTTCCGGTGCTTAGATATGGCGTTATTATTTATGGGAATCGTATTGATAAGGCAGAATTTGATTGGACGTTTATTACTTTGCTCACGACCGTGTTTCTTTGAATTCTGATAATAAAAATATATGAAGCATGATCGATAGTGGGACAAAAAATAGTATCGCACAATCGGTATACATCACCAATAAACGAGTTACAACACCAATAAACGGGGTAAAAAACAATAAACGGGGTAAAACGAGTCACAACACCAATAAAAGGGGTATAGCACCACTAAACGGGGTACAGAACCAATAAACGAGGTACATCACCAATAAACTTGGTACAGCGCCAATAAACGAGGTACAGCACCAATAAACGACGTACAAGATCAATAAACGGGAAGAGGCCAGCAATCAGGTGACATCACCAATTAACAAGTTACAGCACAGCACCCTTTCGGGGTACATCATCAGCAATCGTCCTTTATTATAAAGCATTACTTAGAATCTTTATTACCAGTATTAAAGTTTTATAAAAATACATTAAGAACAATCAATTAATATGTTCGATAAATATACTTTTCCTTTGTTGTAGCATGGTCATTGAAATTCCCTTTGTATTTGCACATGTGTAAATCGTGTAATTGAAAATAACACGTGTCAAAATAAATGGTTTACTCTAACTACCAGTTATCGGAAGTTAGAGTATGACAGATAGATGAAAACAAATATAGTATGGTCTCATCTCCTTGGTTGCTTTAAACACCTCGATGGGCGTATTATATACACCGAACCGAATTCAACGTAATATTCCAGATATATCTCAACGTGTTTTGTACAAAAAGGGCTACAACTAATTACAGAAATGACAACTCTGTCATGTAGTAGACCTTTTAATCAAAGTATACTTTGGTACACGAAATTCTTTAATGTTGAAATTTCGCTTGAAAAAGTCAAGCCATTTCAGTATTGTTTTTAATGTTAAGAGATTGCAAAGTTTAATGCCTTATTTTGCTCACCTGCTTGAGACAAAAATGCGCATTCTGTCAATAATGAAACTTTAAAGGGGTAATCATTGGTGTGTTGGGTGCTGTTTAAACCTTCTTTCTGAAAGGACAGGCCTAATGTCACCCTGTACCATTCGATTAGCAGTATCATATTAGGTCATACTACACCAATTCATTTTCCATAGGCCTACCTTATAGCTCTAAGCTCTGTACTGAGTTCCCTAATATAGGAAGCTATATTTTTTATTACTTGTTTTGAAAGACCTATCTTAGTTTTATCAAAAAAAACATACATAAGCCATAGTTGAGTATGTTTTGAAAAAGCTGTTTGGGTCGGATGGTGCTGACCCACCTACTTGCATGTAGAAACATGAGGAAAATGTAAAATATACTTCTTTTTTTTTTGATTATGCAACCCATTATGACTACATTGCACAAATGTATGATTTAACCTTTATAAGTACTCTTCAAAAGTTGAATTTTAATTTTTTAGCAAGATTTTTTAGTTTGTTTACCTTGTCAACCAATCAAAATTAAGAGATTCTGTGTAATAGCTCCGAATTTAGCCTGGAACTTTTTCCCTGCCCGCTGATTGGTTGGTAATTGGTGTAGCCTGATATATATAGTGGAAATTCCCATAATGCGCTTCTTTTTCCTTTCAGTATATAATCAGCGCTATGGACTGACAAGTGTGGTAGTCTGTCTCCGCTAATTGCTGACGAGTAATATATAGAGAACGTTCTCATCGAGTTAATTAATCTAAACGTCGAGATGGGCTAGCCAATCGAGATTCTTTTAATCAACAAACGGGATGAGATCATACTCTATGTAACAATATAGTATGGTCTCATCGAGTTGGTTGGTTTAAACATGGAGATGGACATAGTCTATCATGGTGATTAAATCAACCGTTAATTTCAAATAAATGATTGACACCGCAAAAACAAAGGAAATGTCAACGACCATGCTGCTACTGGTAGTTAATGTACACCAGTTATTCTGACAGGCGTTATTTTCAATTAAATCGACGACCATGCTACACATATAAATGCAACACAGGTGATCCAAACCTACTATTTAAAGTATGAACAAACAATTAAACAAATAGTGGAAGGAGAAGTTCCTAGCTGACTATGATTTATAAGTTATTAGTTATTCAGCAAACACTGTCACGTTTAAAATGTAAAAGTGTGAATGGGGTAAACTCATCGCTTATCTTAATCTATGTGTCTCATTTTGGTCTCATTTTGAAGATTTGTTGTCTATTAGGATCCAAATAATTACATTTTATCATTTTTTATCTCAATGTGCCGGTTACCCTTAAGCAACGCCCGGCAGCATATAAAGCTCGGTAAAGAGCAGTTAAGATACAAAAACTAAACAAACATTCCAGTAACGACTGATCGATAAAACAATAAGGATATTTAAAAATACCGTGCTTGTTTAAAGGCATTACCCACCAGATAATGGCACAATTACACTACAAAAGCATTTATCCAAACCCTATCCAGGTGTTCGGGTCATATAATAATGTGTATGTGCCGATAGAAAGTATAGGTTTATTCAAGGGTCCTTAAATAACCGTATTGTGATGCTGAATTTGACGCTCCAGTTTTGGGGTTTGGTCAGGCTGGTTAAACCAGTCTCATTAAAATCAGACCATTTACCAAGCTACGATGCGCTTCTAGAAGCGGAGAGTATCAAAGCGTAATTATGATTTGATTTTAATGAGATTGGGTTAAAGCCGTTTATATGGCGTCTATAGAGTTTGGATTCACAAAGTATGTAAGTTCTATATATATTTATATATAAAGAAGTAAGAACAAAACTTATCAATCGATACTATTGGCTAAGACCAAATATTCACAAATTTATAGAACTGTTGACATCAGAAAAGCTTACTACTGTAAAGAATTTGGCTACTTATGTATTTGATGGTTTTATAATTCGAAATGACATATATTACAATCAATAAATACTAGTACGCTCCCAAGAGGTACTCTAACAACAATACTACTGTCTGTGACACGTGGATTTGAAGAATGTTTCTCTTTTAAACAATTGCTTATAGTAAAACGTATACAGTGTTAGAAATATCATAATCAAAATTGATTTAGAATGTTAGTATATTGTACAAAATGTGATATTATGTAATGTTTGTTACTGCTATAGACCTCTGCAATTGAAAATTATTTGTGTATTTGTATACTCATAGACCAAATGGTCTACTGTCATTACGTGGTCCCGCCTTAATACCATTAAGCGATGGAAAGGCTTATATTAGCTGGATTTTACAACGGATATTTCGACAATAAAACTCGTTTAAAACATTTCTTACTGAAAAAAATGGGATAACCTGTTTAAAATTACCTATTAAATGTTTTCATTTTACAACCTGCAAACTTGTTAAGCCGAGGTTTTAATTCATACCCCGGCCAACACCGTTTTCGCTTCTTGGAGAATGGGTTGGATGGGGTATGAAAGTTAATACTCGGTCAACGTAATGATGTGTTGAATAAAATTCTATAAAGGCATAAATATCATGTAAATGTTGGCTGTTGTTGGCGGGATATCTACTTCAAAGTATTATTTTCACATTCTACATATAGGTATACAACCATAAGCAAGTTTATATGTGTATTTATTATATCAGAATTTAATAATATTAACAAATACCGCGCATTTTTATATTTTTAATATACAACAATGTCTTTCTTTCTTTCTTTGTTTGAACGGTATTTTACGTCATTATTTGCACATGTTTTGACATATATGACGGTCGATTTATTTTATGGTAGAGGCAGATCACCCCAATTTTCCTGGGTAGAAGAAGTACTGTATAGCTGCCGCCATCCGTAAGAATCGATACGTTCTCACTTGACAAGTCGAGATCCTAGTGGGATTCCAACCCGAAGCGATGAAAGGCGGGGCAATTTTAGACGCAGCGTCTTTACTATCCCGGCCACGGAGCGGCTGGCTATACACCCATACACACGTTTATATGTGTATACATTGTAACAAGCAATAATGATATTAAAAAGACCGCGCATTTTGATATTTTGATATTTAAATAATGGGTATATAAAAGAAGCATGTTCATAACTGTAACATGTCGACGAAGGACAGTGTACAGGGGAGCTGTGGGCCGATTACTTCCATACGAAAAAAAACACTATTAAAGGGACACATGGCAATTTTAAAGTTGTTAACAAGCATTCAAATAAGCGTCTCGTTGTATTAATCCAGTATCTTCTCGACCTTTAACCGGCTTGCATATATATATTTAAATACAATTTTAAGTTTTCAATTTTTCTTCGTTAAAAATTACGACAATTGAAAGAATGTCGCGTTGTCGTGGGCGAAATTACGACAATACGACATAATAACGCGTTGTCGTGCACGACAATGCGACGCCCGACAATGCGACATCGCGACATCGCGATACGACATCACGACATCGCGATACGACATCACGACATTGCGATACGACATAATGACATAATTGTCGCGATGTCGTATCGCAATGTCGTGATGTCGTATCGCAATGTCGAGTTGTCGTATCGCAATGTCGCACTGTCGTATCGCGATGTCGAGTTGTCGCGTTGTCGGGCGTCGCATTGTCGCCCACGACAATACGACATTGTATCTGGCCCCAACCGGACACCGTACATTTTAACCAATCACGTGTTGATAACCGACATTAAACACATGCATTGCGTGATTTGTCTGTCTAGACACAAACACATGTAGATAACGGCAAATGTTCGTTCTTGAACAAACTTTGAACCCAGCATTCAGGAAAAAAATGTAAAAAAAAAGTTTCTTCTTATAACAGGTATTTATGTGAGAGATTACGTCAAATCAATATATAAGTGCAGCTCTCGTTTTGGATTTCAAAATATCTAATATAATCAATTTCCATTATAAAGGTGTCAGTCGTATAAATTATATTGGGTTTTCGCGTCGCCATTTAACCATATTCTCGAAGTTAAAAGAATCCTATGTACGCCATTTAAATATATTTCATAGGTTAAAAGAAACATGTACGCAACTTGAAACTAATCAAAACATTTTATTATCATAAAGTCCTTTCTTCTGTTTAATAAAATACGAATAAGCAATGCTAAAACGCATAACTATTGAAGCATAAAAACATAACTTCTGCTAAACTAACAAATACTTCAATACAGAAAAGGTATTACTTTTATTAAATTTAAGTTGATGTCAGTTGCATTCATGTTTATATTTGGGAGTCATGCCAGCTACTCTCTTTCAATTGTATTGCTCACTTGTTTGTTCGGCTATATTTATCCCGGACTCAGAAAGCTGCTATGCGTGTTGGACTGTGTATCAACGTCATTTTACTGTTCATAAAACAACTAGAATACCGGGACGCAGTCAAATTGGTATACAGGCATTTTATGGGTCTTCAACTACTTGAATTAGGTATCAATTTCAGGGATACAGTCTAGAAATCTAACTCAGCATACCAAAGCTGGTCATTACTGATTATTGATTAATGTTAAACTTTATTAAAGGGACAAAGGCAATCTTGATTTTTTAAAAGCTCGCGACGCCCCGTTAGTTTTTCTAAATAACTTGTATTTGTTTAATACTTAAACTAAATTATAAGACTCACAGACGCTCCAATTGCTATTATAGTATCATTAAGCTGTTTTTTGTTTATAACTATGATAATTTACCAATTCATCATATTCCAACCATGATCTTTTCCCAATTTCTCACATTCTAATTGTGAAACATTCTATTTAGTGATTCATTACACATACAATTTCAGATGTCTATCATATTCATATTACAACATTATACAACACAGATGCCAAAATTAAAAACATGTTCATTTTGTCTCAGGATGACTAGTTTATCGTTCATGATAAATGTGCTTTGATTGTTGACAATTACAAATAAAAAAAGTCCAACATCTACACACTGTTCGTTTATTTTATTTTTTTATATTCATCATTCCCCTTACTGTTTGCTTATGTAACTGTTCTGACCGGCTTGTAATACTTTGTAACACTGTTTTCTTATGTAACTGTTCTGACCGGCTTGTGATACTTTGTAACACTGTTTTCTTATGTAACTGTTCTGACCGGCTTGTGATACTTTGTAACACTGTTTTCTTGTTAACTTCTTCACGCGAAGACTTAAACCTCGGTCATGACATATTTGTCGAGCATGCATTTAACGCCTTTTGGTTCCACGATTAATTTGTGTGTAAATATCTTATCTACGATTTAAGCGGTAGAAATAAGTATTTTATTAAAAGTGTTTTTTCAAATCAAATCTCTTCGCTCTAATATTCAAACTTATAGACGACAATAGCTTCACATTCCTTATGGTTAATAATGTAGATGTAGAAGTGGGACGGTAGGGTTTGTCAAAGAGCAATTTATGAAAATGCTAATAGTGTTCAGGGATATAATATACAACATACATACACTATTGGTCCACACTAAATTATACATTAACCTTCCAACTATTACTGTTGCTAGTAACACACTCTACCCTGCTAGTAACACACTCTACCCCGCTAGGAACAAATTCTACCCTGTAACACACTCTACCCTGCTAGTAACAAACTCTACCCTGCTACACATTCTACCCTGCTAATAACACACTCTATCCTGCTAGTAACACACTCTATCCTGCGAGTAACACACTCTACCCTGCTAGTAACAAACTCTACCCTGCTAAACACTCTACCCTGCTACACAATCTACCCTGCTATAACACACTCTACCCTGCTAGTAACAAACTCTACCCTGCTACACACTCTACCCTGCTACACACTCTACCCTGCTAGTAACACACTCTATCCTGCTATTAACACACTCTATCCTGCTAATAACACACTCTACCCTGCTACACACTACCCTGCTACACAATCTACCCTGCTAGTAACACACTCTATCCTGCTAGTAACACACTCTACCCTGCTAATAACACATTCTACCCTGCTAGTAACAAACTCTACCCTGCTACACCCTCTACCCTGCTACACACGCTACCCTGCTAGTAACACACTCTATCCTGCTAGTAACACACTCTACCCTGCTAATAACACACTCTACCCTGCTACACATTCTACCCTGCTAATAACACACTCTATCCTGCTAGTAACACACTCTATCCTGCTATTAACACACTCTATCCTGCTAATAACACACTCTACCCTGCTACACACTACCCTGCTACACACTCTACCCTGCTAATAACACACTCTACCCTGCTAGTAACACACTCTATCCTGCTAATAACACTCTACCCTGCTGCACATTACCCTGCTAATAACACACTCTACCCTGCTACACACTACCCTGCTACACACTCTACCCTTTTAGTAACACACTCTATCCTGCTAGTAACACACTCTACCCTGCTAATAACACACTCTACCCTGCTAATAACACACTCTACCCTGCTAGTAACACACTCTACCCTGCTAGTAACACACTCTACCCTGCTAGTAACACACTCTATCCTGCTAGTAACCCACTCTACCCTGCTAGTAACACACTCTACCCTGCTAATAACACACTCTACCCTGCTAGTAACACACTCTACCCTGCTAGTAACACACTCTCTCCTGCTAGTAACACACTCTACCCCACATGAAACGGAAAGAGGAAAAAGGGAAAACACAAAATGTTCAGCACACACAGGCGGCGTTCTCAAACGGGTATGGAAATAGTTTACCTGGAATTCTAAGCCATATTTCTCCCGAAGATTGCCTTTCAGCTTTGGGTAGACATTTTCCATCAACGCATTTCGTTCAAGGGTTGTATCTGAAAGTAACAATATATGAACATTATATTTGACGTCACACAGATGATTAACTTTTGAATAAAAGTCGTCCGACTGTACGTCGGTAGTGTTAGTACTTACCGGTATTTTAACGTAGAATACCATTTAAGCCGATGCTAGTGGGTGTGAGTGGTATTTCACATTATATTACCTCTCATGAACAGAGTCATTACATGCGAGTCTGCTGCTTGTCTCTCTTGTTCGTGTTTGTTGCTCCAATGCATTTATCCTATTTTCAGTATGTATTCGACAGAATGAATTACCTGGCATCTGAGAACCTTTTTGAAATACAATACATGTACTTAGTCATATGTTTCAAATGTAGTTGAAATGAAAGATAAATAGTCGTCCCCTTTCTCTGAAATGGTTAGCGGGATGTCTGACTGATGTGTATGCACTGTGTCTTCTGTTTGTCTGAATGATGCGTATGCACTGTGTCTTCTGTTTGTCTGAATGATGCGTATGCACTGTGTCTTCTGTTTGTCTGAATGATGCGTATGCACGGTGTCTTCTGTTTGTCTGAATGATGCGTATGCACGGTGTCTTCTGTTTGTCTGAATGATGCGTATGCACGGTGTCTTCTGTTTGTCTGAATGATGCGTATGCACTGTGTCTTCTGTTTGTCTGAATGATGCGTATGCACTGTGTCTTCTGTTTGTCTGAATGATGCGTATGCACGGTGTCTTCTGTTTGTCTGAATGATGCGTATGCACGGTGTCTTCTGTTTGTCTGAATGATGCGTATGCACGGTGTCTTCTGTTTGTCTGAATGATGCGTATGCACTGTGTCTTCTGTTTGTCTGAATGATGCGTATGCACGGTGTCTTCTGTTTGTCTGAATGATGCGTATGCACGGTGTCTTCTGTTTGTCTGAATGATGCGTATGCACGGTGTCTTCTGTTTGTCTGAATGATGCGTATGCACTGTGTCTTCTGTTTGTCTGAATGATGCGTATGCACGGTGTCTTCTGTTTGTCTAAATGATGCGTATGCACTGTGTCTTCTGTTTGTCTGAATGATGCGTATGCACTGTGTCTTCTGTTTGTCTGAATGATGCGTATGCACGGTGTCTTCTGTTTGTCTGAATGATGCGTATGCACGGTGTCTTCTGTTTGTCTGAATGATGCGTATGCACTGTGTCTTCTGTTTGTCTGAATGATGCGTATGCACGGTGTCTTCTGTTTGTCTGAATGATGCGTATGCACTGTGTCTTCTGTTTGTCTGAATGATAAGTATGCACGGTGTCTTCTGTTTGTCTGAATGATGCGTATGCACGGTGTCTTCTGTTTGTCTGAATGATGCGTATGCACTGTGTCTTCTGTTTGTCTGAATGATGCGTATGCACTGTGTCTTCTGTTTGTCTGAATGATGCGTATGCACTGTGTCTTCTGTTTGTCTGAATGATGCGTATGCACTGTGTCTTCTGTTTGTCTGAATGATGCGTATGCACTGTGTCTTCTGTTTGTCTGAATGATGCGTATGCACTGTGTCTTCTGTTTGTCTGAATGATGCGTATGCACTGTGTCTTCTGTTTGTCTGAATGATGCGTATGCACTGTGTCTTCTGTTTGTCTGAATGATGCGTATGCACTGTGTCTTCTGTTTGTCTGAATGATGCGTATGCACTGTGTCTTCTGTTTGTCTGAATGATGCGTATGCACTGTGTCTTCTGTTTGTCTGAATGATGCGTATGCACTGTGTCTTCTGTTTGTCTGAATGATGCGTATGCACTGTGTCTTCTGTTTGTCTGAATGATGCGTATGCACTGTGTCTTCTGTTTGTCTGAATGATGCGTATGCACTGTGTCTTCTGTTTGTCTGAATGATGCGTATGCACTGTGTCTTCTGTTTGTCTGAATGATGCGTATGCACTGTGTCTTCTGTTTGTCTGAATGATGCGTATGCACTGTGTCTTCTGTTTGTCTGAATGATGCGTATGCACTGTGTCTTCTGTTTGTCTGAATGATGCGTATGCACTGTGTCTTCTGTTTGTCTGAATGATGCGTATGCACTGTGTCTTCTGTTTGTCTGAGTGATGCGTATGCACTGTGTCTTCTGTTTAATTCTACATTATATTCTGGATCGTTATAAGCGAAGGAAGGCGGACAATGTAAACTAATTTATGTAAGGAAGTACTTTGAACTTGGAGACCGATTTTGCTATTGCTATAAACATGTTTTATTAATTGTATTTACATTATTAAGGTTCCTTTCCTTAGAACTTACAGACATTACCCTATGGTAGTTGTCGTTGTTTGTAGAAATAGATATACACGTTATATGTATGATGTTCTTCAGATTAAAATAGTTCAAAATGGTTGTCGTAGCTACGGATCTAACGTGTTAATTGCTTCTTCTAAAACACATATCATGGTTCCTTCCACGCCCAACCCCTACATGATCAGCAGGGCAAGTTAACATCGTGTGCATTACGATCTCGTTTTTTTTGGTCACCCCCCCCCCCCCCCCCCCCCCCCCCACCAATAAATAAATAAAAATATTTCTCCAGGTAATCTACTCCAATCAGAGTTTCTCCTCCCCTGATCCTAACGAGAGGCAATATACAGAACAGTATTCTGTGTCAAAGAATGCCTATCCCAATACATCGCCCAGGGTATTTTACATAAATAATTTAAGGGATAGGGGAAATTGAATTTGAATATCATGGTGTGGGAGGGACTTGTCCTTAAGGGAGACAACTTTTTTTTAGGGATATGATTTATTTAGATGTAATTTGAAGTATAGTTCAACTGTAAATGAATGTATATTCTAAATATCATTATAGGAGACAATACAAGTGTTAAATCAAGTGAGAAACACGATATAACTGTACCTGTAAGCAATGCACGTCGTAATGACATAAAATACTCATAAGGTTGATTAACAATAGTTGTCCAATTCTTATCACATTAAATGTATTATTAGTAACTCCTGCACAGGCCAAAATGATAATTATGCTTTGATATGAATTATTGAATGTTATATGTTAATGTGCAATAATATCGTCTCCTATAATTCTTTCAGAATGGTGTTTACAGTTCATGTTTTATGTATGAAATGATGTATATGTGTATGCATACTCGATTGTAAACAATGAGACGCAAATAAACTATTAAACTAAACTAAACTATAACCACTTATTACTTGTAAACAGTATACTGTTCATTCATGGTAAACAAACGAATGCACTGCTTATTAATTTTTAAAATTACTGCTAATTAATTGCAAATAATTACTACTTATTATGTGTAAACAATTACTGCTTATTTATTGTAAGCAATTACTGTTTATAATTTGTAAACAATGCATTGCTGATTATGTGTAAACAGTTAATTGCTCATGAGATGTAAACAATTACTGCTTTTAATTTGTAAACATTTACAGGGCTTGATATTATTTAATTTTTAATTATGTGCTTATGTGTAGAAAATAATCAATCTCATTAAAATCATACCCATCTGACAACAGTGCATAGAAGGTCACGTCGGATTGACCTTACGATTAGCCAATCAGATTTCAGCCTACAAAATCGATCGGTATAGACTTCTTCGCTGTCGCGTTTCAGTCAAATGCTGTGGAGCAGTCTACGCTTTTTGTTTGAATCAATAGCGGTACAAAAATAGAAGTACCGCTTCGTATGGTTAACCCACACTAATATTACACTCGCTGGCAATATGATAATAATAGAACGTCGCAATAGTCAATCTCACTACCAACTGCGCTAAGCGGGCAATATGTATTAATACGTTCTATATAGAAAATCTAATGTTGCAATAATATTGGTAGGATATATATTGTTCAGATACAAATATAATGTTCCGAATGTTTTCAACAAATGACCACGCCCATGATTTCCTTCGTATTATTGCTGTAAAACATGCCATTTAGTGCATTTCTTTGAATTTATCCCGCAATCCACAGCATTAACACACCGCGACTTTATGTTTTTTCGGATATATGTGTTTTATGTGGATTTTCGTTTGTTCAGTTCACTGAACATCATCTGAAGTGCATATGAAACGCGCGATTTCATTGGTTGAATTTAGTGGAACTTCTCATGAATATTGATTATATGAAAGGTCGACCTGATCTGACATGACCTCCAAGGCAGTGTTGTCAGATCTTATAGCGGAGAGTATCAAAGCGTAATTAGGGCTTGATTTTAATGGGATTGGGGAACTAATTTGCCATTATTATTGTAAACAATATCATTCTTATTATGTGTAAGTTTATAAACATGTACCGTTTATTACTTTATTGCGGATGAAGATGTATCATATATGATTGTGTCTGAATAAAACTGAAACTTGCTCCCTTAAACAAAGTACACGTACAGTTTAATATTTGTCAAAGAATGTACATGTTATGGTGACAATGTATTGTTTTTAAAATGCTCATTGTAGTAACTATAGCAAAACGCGCAAGAATGACACGAACATGGGAGAAACGTTTCAATGTTTAACTATACTCCTCGCCCTTTCTGTGTTTCTATTTCTTCTTTCTCTCGAGTTTTACCTCTCAATCATCAAGTGTGGTTTGTCAATATTGAACAGTAAACGTGCTTCAGGGCCGATTTAATTGAACTAATTTACTAACATTAATCTTGACTGTCTCTGCATAATCACAATTTTTCTGCCCATTATCTCCCCACTATCGAATGTTTGTTCTATTCATATCGATATAATCCCAATATAAGCGTTGTTTGAATGTGTGTAGTAGCTAGTTGTTCGGAATGCGATATGTTTTAAAGCAGGTCTATCAGGATTTGTCTAGACAAATATAAAACTGTAAAATATTCCAATTCATGACAAGAGGCCCTTTTCGCTCTACTATCTAAAGAAATATAAAAAGATCGGACAGGGAAGGTAGCATTCAAGGAGGACAGTCAACCAAAAAACACAGAAACAAACACCCAAACAGACAAACAAGAAGGCAAAAGTAATAATAAATGCAAACGACATCACAAACACAAAAGGGTTGACAATAGGGCTACCGCCTTGAAACGGTCAGTGGCAAAGTAGGCCACTGGGGGTTTAAACCGGTTCTAGGGTGCACCAAACCTAACACTTACCCTACTGTCATCCCATTAAAACAGGACAGTGTAAATAAAGAAATCCCCGCCATGAAGGCCTAGGCAAGTGACTGATGTACCAAAAGAATGTGAAGACAAGATATGAGCATAAACGCAAATTATATTGAGTGGCTGGTAATTTATACATGTGCCCATTAAGGGAAACCTTAAACCTGAATTGATCTACAAAGACAATTTTTTGTTAACGCATTGCATAAATGTAATATACAATTATATTAAGACTTCGGGCGTGTTTGGTAAAGATCGGAGGAAAAAATGTTAACCAGGCAATATACTGAAACAAATCAGTAAAACCAAGGTCTATGACTCTAATGTTTATTTTCCAATATTGATGGTACTTATGCTTGTTTGAGCTTCCATTGCTCTTAAGATTGACCATGTTTGTTAAAGATCGAAAATTAAATGAAGATGCTAAGACATAACAAAATATACAATATTTTATTAATCAAGGGCAATTTACTCTGGTGTTTATTTTCATATATAAATGATTTTCTAACTTGTTCAAGTCTTCATGAATAGCTAGAATCTGACGAAATCTGCTAAAGATCAGTTGCAAAACAAATATGCTAGTGTTGACAAGGCAAACTATTGTGTTTTTCCAAGGGCTGAAAAAGTTTGTTAAATATCCGATGCAAGAAAATCCTAGAGTGTTTACACGGTAACATATAGCATTTTTTGTTAAATAAATCTAGTGGTTTTCCCCCTGAATGTTGGTGGTTTTCAAAATAAAATCGTGTTACTTGTTTGCGCAATTTGTATATTTTTTTGCCATAGTTATGTTGCTTGACCACATAGTATAATTGTCTAATTACCGTTAGTAAAGAAATGCTTTGATCTTGTTACAGGCCAACATTGTAGTTTTTTGCCCTCACAAAAGTCTTTTGAATTAAGAGCAATGCTGTGTGGTAAGGTTGCATATAGTGTGAAAAAGTCACAAGTACCTTTAGGTGAAACATCGTCTTACATCAGCAATACGTATAACTTCATAGTGTTGGTTCATATGCAATACACAGCAAGACCACGGTCTGTGTTTGACAATACAACCATATTTGACCATACAATGACACATCAAACTGAATTTATTCTTAACAACTACGTGGCAATTAAGGACTTTGGAAAGTGTCATTCTAAACATGTTGAGGTTATAGAGGTGTAATAATAACGTACTTCTATAGTGAAGTCGTCTATTTGTAGCCGTGGGGGCCATCTTGAATTAAATGCAAGACTAATAAAGCATTAGCAGGAATTCGTTGTGATTTTATCATTTGCTTTTGCAGATGATATTACGGTTTACATGAAATTAAAGCTATCTCACACCCCCAACCACATACCCCAACCACACACACCAGCTGCAAAACCTTTGGTCCATATGTAAGTTTATATGAAATCAAAGCTACCACACTCACCAGCTGCAAAACCTTTGGTCCATATGTAACCGGGTACGGGCAAATGATGAATAAGCGATAACCAACGGTGTCCTCGATAGCTCAGAGATTAAAACGCTTGCATGGTAACGGTGTCCTCGATAGCTCAGAGATTATAACGCTGGCTCGGGTTCGAGTCTCGGTCATATACCAATATTGCATTTCCCTATACTGACATTACAGACGTTTGTCCTTCAGTGTATATTTCTAAATCACAAAAAAAAGCACCCACAAAAATCTAACTTTGCTTAAAGACTATATCAGGTACACTCAAAATTTACCAGCAAATTGGGTATAATGCTATGCTTTTAGCCTTTGAAGTACCCCCAGAATGGCAGTAAAGAAATTTTACTTTTTGCAAATATACCCTCAGTACCATTTTACCAATAAAAATACAAAATTCTGTCAAAATATCCTAAATGAACATGTTTTGTGATGGAAAATATAACTTTTGGATGTTTTATGGGGATTTGTTATGATTTGGCTAATTTTACCCAATCAGAATCTACCTTACAATCTGACTATATGCCCCAATAAACGCAGTACTTTTTTCAACCAATCAGAAGCCCCGAACCAATAGTGGTATCTGACCTAAAATGCTATAACTGATTATATTATGGTACCTATCTTTTTGCATAACAGTATACACAGACACTGTGAAGCAAGTATCGCCAGTTAGGCCTAAGTCTACATGTATTGTTAAGGCAAAAAAAAAAATAGGTGTGTTTCCTATTGCATGCTCTAAAAAAAATAGGGTCGGTAGGTAGGCATTTATTAGTTTTATTTTTTTGGAGCAAGATATTGTGAGATTCTACATGTATTTATCTCATAAATCCCATACAAGTTGATGATACAGCTGAAAGTTTCTCTGGGATGTCAGTTTACCTCGATATATTGTGATAAATCATTGTTCAGAACAAATAATATTTATTTTTTTTTTTTTTTTTTTCATAAAATGTTTTAGGGTCGGCCCCTTAAAAATAGGGTCAATCGAGCCACTGGAAACACAGGTATAATTTATTTTGCCTAATGATATACTCTTAACTTCTCAACCCACCTTGTTCGTGTTTCCTTAATAAATAATTATATATATTGGGAAAGTGGTATTGATCCTTAACTACAGATAGTTGTCTCTATAATATAGAACACATAACACACAATATTTACAGGTTACTAATGAGATGTTCTGGGCAGCGCAGTAATTTAATACGTACAATGTAAATTATTTAACTGAAAGAACATATTTAATTACAACCATTGAAAATCTCAATTATTTGGGTATATTTGATTTACATTTCTTTTTAGATTAATTAATCGCTTTTAATTTATCGTTTATTTTGGCATATCCTATGTTTAATAATGGTTTCACATTTCAACTTAAGATGTTTAAAAAGGAAAGAAATTGATCGAATAATAGTGCCGAAAATTCCTAGGTCTGAAAATAAAAATTTACCAATTTGTAACATATCATTATTTTTAAATAAATGACCCGATTCGATCAATAGGTTCTAATTATTTATTGGTTATACTGCAGCAATAAAACAGGATTGTATATAAACATAACAGTTCACGGGTAGGCAGGCTTTGATGTCTTGGCATTTAAATAATTATCCAATTTCGAGTTTAAAAGGAAAAACTGTGTATTCTAATATGTATGATTGTATCTATTGAATACCGATCGTGTATATGAAATGTGTAAAATTCTCCATTGTTCGATTTTAACAGGTTTGTGCAAATATTTGATTTTAACGCAAACGCTAGTGTACACCAGTCTGAAATATCACTAAATGGCATTTGGTATAAACATGAGTGTTAGATATATCAGTTACGGCATGACACAGCATACAGCCTTATAGGCTTACACAAGTGGAGAAACTGACATCAATAAAAGGGGTTAAGATTAAAAATTAAAACAACAACGTATAGTTATTAACGATTAAAAATAACAAAGTTTAACTCGAAAAGGCCCGGCACTCGGCATAAAGGCCTCAACTTCAACTTCAACTTCTTTATTTCACTTAGGTTCACATATATGAACAGCATAAGCAACATGTTACAAAATACATTTACATATGAATCGGCACTCGGCGTATCACTGAAACTGACCTATTTATATAAATACTAAAGTAGGTATGGTATATATGTTATATTAGTAGTTGTACTGGATATGTGTATCCATAAATTGTTTTAAAAAAATAATTGACTATTTATTTAATTCTCCTAGCCTTTATTATACAATTCCGCCAAGGTGTATCAGTGTGTGTGTGTGTGTGTGGATGCGTAAAATGCATATAGACATATGTGTATGAATGCGTACAGAGTTGTACTTTACTGTGCATGTATGTGTAAATAAGAGTTTTTAAAGTCTATGTATGTTATTTTCCTTTTCCATATGTGCGTTATAATGTCTTAATTGAACATGTGTAGAATGATACACTCCCAAGTGGAGGAACTTTCATTTATTATCAGCTTGTTTGTTTGTTTGTTTGAATGGTGTTTTACGTCATTTTAGCACATGTTAGGCCATATATGAGGATTGTTTGTGGTAGATGTATGCCACCCCATTTTCCCAGGGTGTAACCAGTACTGTATACCTCCCGCCATCCATCCGTAAGACTTGACACTTTCTCACAAGTCGAGCTCCCACTGGGATTCGAACCCGCAGCGGTGAGAGGCGAGAACGTTTTAAGCATTATCAGCATTACACTAACTACACGTAAACACGTAAACACGTGCACAAGTCGTAAACACGTGCACAAGTCGTAAACACGTGCACAAGTACACTTACCGGTAAACGTGGAGCTGGTAAAGATCCGAACAATTTTGGATCCAACGGGAGGTAAGTTCTCCAGTTCCCCTACCAAAACCTTAATTAACTTTTCTCTTTCTTCGTCTCTCAACTGATCGTCGGGATCTCCCTCCCCGTCGTCGTCGGAGGCAACTGATCCATTAACGCCATTTGCAATACCGTTTTCCAGTTTATCCCCTTTTTCGCCATTGTCATTCTTATCTTTCTTTTCACGTTTATTAGCCTTTTCCGTTGTTTCTATCTTTTCATATTTGTCTGTTTTTTCAACGTTTTCTATCTTGTCTTCCGTCTTTTCCATATTTGTAGTTAATCACTTGACCCTATTTTATCAATGTTTATACAATTACACTGACTATCATTATAATCCATATTGAATATTCTGAAATAGCAGAAATTATTTTAAACAATGAAACAATTGTAAGAAATCGTTAACACTATTTTTAAACAGACTACCTAGAACGCGAATAGGCCACAAGCACATATATCTTAAACATACACTAAATTAGATTCGAAAGGAAACATCGAACAGTGTACATGACCTTAAACGTACTGCACACAGTATTGACATTTCCAGAGATTAGAAGGAGAAAAAAACCCACAAACTCCATTGTTTGCCAATATGTCAGAAGTGTTAACCATTAATCCATATTAATCCAAACAAGTTTCAACAAACCACACACACAGATATTGTCATCAGACCCCATATCGTTGACACTTCTAGAAAGAATTTCTGCATTACGCCACACACACGTAAATCAGTATAATTACTGATAAATGTCTTAATCCAATATTAATGGTACAATATCGCCGCCAAACATTGGATCCAATTCGATTCTAACAGCTGATTCGATAAGCCGTTTATATAAATGCGAATCTAATCTCTTCCTTTATACCTTTAATTTCATGTATTTTCCAATATCAAACGAATTTAAGTCAAACATTTTATAATAATATTATCATTACGCGCTGTGTTATACGGTATGGATTAAATCACGGCAACACTCCGATGCGTTTTTCTATGTGAAATAGATAACGAATGGGACGATCTGCTATTCATGAATTATTATCACTGTCATCGTTTTTCATAAACACTGCAGAAAAAAACTATTAAATACATTAAACTTACTGAACTTTAAAGGAAACTTTTTTGAAATGTGCAACCGGATTTAATAATGTACTTTAAAGAGGACACATGGCAAGGTTGAGTTTTATATCAAGCATTAAAATTAGCACCTCCATTTATTAATCCTGTATCATTTTGAATCTTAAACGGCTTGCATATAATTAAATAAAAAAATGAGATTTCAATTGTCTTCGTTATTTTACCAATTTTTTAAATATAGTATTGGTAAAATATAATATATAGTTATTATTATATAATTTTTTTTTGCTTTTTAACTATTCTAATAATTTAATATTAATGATTGAACAAATGCTAGTTACGTAGGAAAATTAACGGGACGCCAAGAGTTAAAAAAAAAATCACGATTGCCGTGTGTCCCTTTAAAGGCAGAATATGCTTATTAAAACGTAACATCAAACCGTTGGCGAAGTCGGAAGCCTTATGACTTAGGGGATTGCGCAATTCAATCATTAGACAAAAATTAAAATGTAAACGTTGCCAAATAAATAGTTCCAATTTCCAAAATAAGTATGAATTCGCCAGGTGTATACTGAAAATATTGGTCAGTCTATGTATGTACTATTACGCTGTATCCCGCAAACACTGCGCTTAGCATAAAACAGTTAGGTGCGGGACCCAAATGGTTTATTTATAGCACATGAATTGTTTATGTAAATAAAGGATAAAAAGGCCCCATATCATTTTACCGCAGGGTAAGTTTCAAATGAGTGGTTAAAGGTTTTAAGCCAGGGAGCATTGGGTGATATAATACAATGATGGTGACATTATACATTAATATTCGACACACAGCCCGTATTATCTCCGTAAGGGTTTAATATATTGCAGTACCTCTTAAGTACATAAATGTCAGTTTGAGAGATAGGGGACAGGACGCAATGTAAATATTAAATGGTCGTACTAAAATAACATTTCAAATAATGAGGTCAACTATTGTCCATTACTTATTTTCAAAACATGTACATACATGTCTAGATTGAAAATGTCCTCCCATAGGTTACAAATAGTAGCGGGTCGTTGGCATATGCCCAACATAATTCCTATCAATGAGCGCAAATGTTGTATATGTGACGTTCTAGAAGACGAATACCATTTTATATTGGAATGTACTTTATATAAAGAACTAAGAACATAACTTATCAATCGATACCATTGGCAAAGAACAAATATTCACAAATCTATAGAACTGTTGACATCAGACAAGCTTACTGCTGTAAAGAATGTACTTATGGATTTGATGGTTTTAAAATTCAAAATGACATATATTACAATCAGTAAATACTAGTACTCTCCCAAGAGGTACTCTAACAACAATACTACTGTCTGTGACACGTGGGTTTGAAGAATGTTTCTCTTTTAAACAATTGCTTATAGTAAAACGTATACAATGTTAGATATATCATAATTAAAACTGATTCAGAATGTTAGTATATAGTACAAATTTGATATTGTGTAATGTTTGTTACTGCCATCGACCTCTGCAATTAAAAATTATTTGTGTATTTGTATACTCATGGACAAAATGGTCTACTGTATTTGTGAATAAAACTATGATCATGTCAGTTTGAGAGATAGGGGACGTGACGTAATGCAAATATTAAATGGTCGTACTAAAATAACATTAAAATAATGAAATCATCTATTGTCCATTACTTATTTTCAAAACAACGACCTAGAAATACTAAACACAATCAAGATCAAGACAAAATGAAGATTAAATACCTCCATCAGTTATATAATACGTGTAAAAACAACAACATCTATTCAATATGTCCAAAATACAGAGACGGGATTGTACTGTAATAATGTCACATATTAACTATTATAATTAATTTACAGTATACATGTTTATATCCAGATACATGTATACACGACTTGTGCGAGACACCGGAATACAAAATCACACCAAACGCAGATTTACTAAAACAGTAGACACTATCGAACCAAACGCGAGATCAATAATTTCTGACAAAATATCAGTTACCACTTTACAATTTGAACCTACTGTTTAGAGAACGGATAAAGACAATATTCAAAACAGTGAATGATTAAACCACTTTTACGTCGTTGACCTGGTGCGAACATTTGATGAAATAATCCCCTATACAAATAATCCAGTAATCCTTGAATGCCATCGCGTTAATTGCGCTTGACTTGCATGACAGTATTAATTCAGCACAAACACGTAATTAAAGTGGATCATAGGTTAATTTTATTTCTGCATTATATTCTTCCAACAAACTTAATTAATTTGAAAATCACATTCAATCTTTTAAATACTGTAAACTTATATATCGCAAATGTTTCTTAATTAAAAAGCATAATCTCAAACACAGCTGATCCACGCATTTAAAAGAATTTCTACGTATACCAAATGCTATGATAATATTACCAGTTGAATGAGTCCATTGTTTTAGATGATAATGATAACGACAAACCTAACTGTATCTAGTATAAATCCAGGTACTATTACTATAAATTACAAATTATATGATTCAATATACATTCCAAGTACATTCACTCAATAAAACCAAACAAACAAGAAGAGCTGAAGCAACTTTACATGTTTCTTAGTACACGTTTCTTATCAGGCTCTCGAAGACGCCTGCAAACATCATTGTTACACGAAACGGATTCCAAACACGACAGCAGCGGACTGGTTGCTATATACCCCAGAATTATAAACTGTTGTAAATATATGTCAATCCGATATCCCGACAAGCACACTCATTATTTACAGCACGAATATCACAACCGCTGCTATTGGTCTTGGGACGACAAATAAAATCGAAGTCCCAATGTTTAGTTAACATTTAAAACGTGTTGAGCAATGTCATCACGTCATTACGCGGAGAAATGATCAGTTGATCCAAAGTTCAGTTTGAAATAGAACTAGGTAAATCTACCCAGCAATAAAGGGAGATAACCATTTAGAGAAGTGAAATACGCCACGCAGTAAGGTAGGTCTTCGTGGAACAAAAGCATTTAAATTAAAACAAGCCAAGCAGTAAAACCATTTATTATATAACCTATAAATAGACGCATTTTCATTGGCTAAAAAGTAATTTTTTAGAAAAAATATCTAGCGATATTGACCTGTTTTTTTGATATTGACCTGTTTTTTTGATATTGACCTGTTTTATATAATTGTTTTTTTGATATTGACCTGTTTTATATAATTGTAAATTGAGGGTTATATAATAAAACAGTTATGGACTTTTCAGCTGTTATACATGATGTTGATATGCACCAAAAAATCATTATTGACCTCGGCTATCGCCTCGGTCAATAATGATTTTTTTGGTGCATATCACATCATGTATAACAGCTGAAAAGTCCATAATTGTATAATATTCACGGAAAACAACAATATTTGAAGTAAATTACGTCATGCGACAAAGGAACATAGCCACCGCCGCACAGAAAGATAACGGCAGAACAAACATGTTTGATTTTTGGCAAGAACAATCTTAAGAAAATGATAGATACGCCGAAAGCAAATGTATGAAAGAGACACATAATTGATAAATTGTTGGTAAAAAGGACAAACGTTGAAATGAAATTGTTATAAATTTATAGTATGGAATTAACTTGTCATAGGATCCACTGCAAAGAAGTTGATTCTACAAAGACTAGCAAAAACTCCTTTCACCGATTATGCTGTATTTTACAAAAAATGACAGTTTTACTACTTTATATACGTTTCTACGAAAGAGAATGTAGAGATTAGATGCTTGATAAACAATGCGATTAATCTTGTACCCTGTTGTATCTCTCTAATCTACGTTAATCGTATCGGAATACAGGGTACCAGTTAACAATAAGTTATGTAGATTAGTTGTAAGCTAAACTAAATTCCCCTTTATAGTAAAGTGAGAAAGTGTCGATTATTACGGCTACGGGAGGTATACAGTAATGGTTCAACCCAGGCAAATATGGGTGGTTTGTTCCATCCACTAAATAAAAATGAACCGTCATATATAGCCTAAAATGTGCTTAAAATGACGTAAACATCATTCAACAACATTCAGTTTAACCCACAATATGTGTTTATGTGCTACAAATCAATAGTGTTACTTTTACTGGTTCGTTGGGACCAGCGAGCCCAATATATGTGGCTTTGAAGCAGAATACCGCTTAAGCCGGTGCTAGGGAACGTGAGAGGTGTTGCTTTTCACTTTACCTCTCATGAACAGACTCAATAAGACCGAGTCAGCTACTTTATTCTCTTGGTTGTGTTTGTTGCTTCTAAAGGATCACTCTTATAAGTAGTTATTTATAATATAAATAATTGGCCTAGATCCATTGGACGTGCCGTTGAATGCTAATGATACTTATAGTAATAGGCAATATTAAAGGGATACACGGGCATCTTAGACTATATATAATCATTAAAATTACAACCAAATGTATTAATCCAGTATCATTTTGACTTTTTAACTGCTTGGATATTATTAAATGAAATATAAAAGAAAGAAAAAATGCTTTTAGGCAAGTTAGCCACTTACTGATGTCGACATAACTATACAAGTAAATGGCTTTTATCGTTTGATTATGTCAACATCCTGAGAAGTTATGGCGACATAATATACGTGATGTCGCATCAAAAATTCATTAAGTCGACTTAATTATGTAGCTAAGTGGCTAACTGGCTGGCAGAAGTATGCCACCATAGAAACACATCGGGAGTTTTCAAGTTAACATCGCGATTCCAATAAAACATGTGGTTATATGCAAAAACGATTTGCTCTGAACTATTCAACTAAATATTGATATAGACTTGCACATATTCAAACTATGTAGAATAACTTAGGGGACTTCGTGAGTTTTATCTAAATATTGCCGTATTTTCCCTTAAAACATTGGCACATGTAAGATGCAATCATTAAGCAATGTTCGTTTTTGAGGTTGGGGGTTCAACCCCCGACCGGGTCATACCAAAGACATCATGAAAATGGTATAAGTTGATCACTTGCTTGAGATTCAGCATATAAGCGGTTCTTCCTGGACTGGTCGGTACGGTTTTAGTATAATGTGACTGTGTGGGTTATCATTTCATGTGTCTAGGGCGTGGAGTTTCATTGTGGTAGCACTATGGTTGAGCATCGATTTCACTTGCTATACATTCATTCATTCATTATCTTTATTATCCGTCGTGATATGACTGAAATATTGTTAAAAGTGACAATAATTGGAAGGCAGTAAACATACGACTTTGGTTAATTTAACTTTCTGTCAATAGTTTATTCAAATCAAGCTTGTCTGGCACAATTATCGAATACAAAACCAAAGAAATGTCGAAAGCAAACACCACATATGTAAATCACAGCGAGTCGAATCCAAATAAGAATAACTTACAACATATGATATGATAAGTATGTATTTGTAGGAGACTTTTCAGTGAATTAAGGGTCTTCTCCTGCCTCTGTATACTTCTACAAGTCAACACATTTATCTCTATATACCTTAGCCTCGTCCGTCGGATGGGGACGTAAACCGGGCGGTCCCGTGTATCGGTCTATCTTCCGAGCACGTTAAAGAACCATAGGAATTTATTCGTTAATAAGAGTAGGGCAGGTTCCCGGATTCCTATGTATCATTCCCCTCTCTCTGGGGCGGCTCTAAATAACCTATACTGTGTTGATGAGCCGTTAAACAACATTCAATTTAATTTATCTCTATACCATGGGACCTCCCCATACAGCTTTTATCTCTACACCATGGGACCTCCCCATGAAGCTTTGTCAGTCCATGGGTTCTCACCGGCCTAACCCTTTCTGTTTTAAAACTACTAACTTGATCGTTTGGATGGAAGTATATTCAAAGCTAGTTAAACTCTCTATAAAAGTTTCGTCTTCTATATATAGATCGAAATATATTAAAATTGGTTGATGTATATATACTGAAAAGAAAAAGAAACGCATAATGGGTATTTCAGCTATATATTGTATGTTTAATATGCTACTGCTAATCGAATGGTACAGGGAGACATTAGGCCTGTCCTTTCGCAATGAATGAATGAATGAATGGTGTTTTACGGCACGTTGACACATAAATAGGTCATATTGTGCGCACAAATTGATGAAAGATGAATGAATGAATGAATGAATGAATGAATGAATGAATGAATTGAATTGAATGAATGAATGAATGAATGAATGAATGAATGAATGAATGAATGAATGAATGAATGAATGAATGAATGAATGAATGAATGAATGAATGATGTTTTACGGCACGTCGACACAAAAATAGGTAATATTGTGCGCAAAAACTGATGAAAGATGAAGAAATGAAGTAGTAAATAAAAATTAATGTAAATATATATAGATAAAACTATTTACAAATAAGGGATGATATGGTAGTAATATAAACTATGTATAAGTGTAAATCAACAAATGGCCGTCAATGGGTGTATAAACAAGTAAATATATATAAGAACATATTATAATGATTTATAAAGTCTGATTATTATAATGATTCATATAGTCTGATTTCTTTCAGGAAATCTAAAACAAGACTAAAATCTATAGTATGAAATAACTCTTGCATAGTATAAACATTGTAGTACCTTTGACGCATATTATGTAAAAAGCAATAAAATATGTTTAAAGTAAAGCATAGGATCATAACTTTATGACGTCAAAATCTACACATTCCAACAAGATGTGTTTGACCGTTAACGGTGCAAAGCAGGGTATACATTCTGGTAATTGCTCACCTTGTAATAAATATGAATGAGTATAACGTGTATGTCATATCCTGCACCGGGCTAGGACAACTTCTTCTCGACGAATGGGTCTACTAGAAGAACGCCATTATCCGAGTAACGGTTTAATTGAATGGAGTTTATTGTTAACTGACAAATCCCAAGCGGCTTGCCAAGAGTTACGAATATATGTATTAATACAACTTTTAAAATCAGTTTAAGGTCATTTGGCATTAGATATATGTAAACTTAATGCTACTTTACCAATACTATCAGCTCTATCATTACCACGTATTCCTACATGGCTTGGAAGCCAGCAGAAAATAATAACATTATCAACTATAAGTGAATTGTACTTTTGTAAAAGTTGAAGCACAGCTGGGTTATCATGTTTCATATTACCCAGGGCTTGAAGAGATGAAAGGGAATCAGAAAAGATTGCAAAACGGTCATCATAAGATTCCTGAATATAGTTTAAGGCCTTAAGTTCAGCTGAAAAGATAGAGGCCTTGTCAGACAGGCGGCTCTGTGTTTGTGAACAACAGCTGCTGCAGCTACCTTATCTCCATCTTTAGAACCATCTGTGCATATACGTTGAAAGTTACTGTATTTCGATTTAACTAAATTTGCTTTGAAAGACATTAGGGTCTGTATTGGATTTGTTGCTATTATAAAGATCAAAAATAATTGTTGGTGTTTCCAGGGTGGAATTTGTGGTACTTTGTACTTGTCAATCAAATTTAGGTCGATTTCAGTGTCTCTTAATTTTGGTTTAGACCGAATGGTCAAATGGCCTTCGGTTTTCGATCAAAAAGAGGTTCATAACTAGGATTAAAAGCAGTATCGAAAGTAAAGAAACACTGTCGGCTGGTGATGTACGAAAGACACCTAAGGCGAGTCGTAATCCTTGATTATGTATAGGATCGAGCATCAGCAAGTATGACTTGCGAGTCGATCCATATACTATTGAGCCGTAGTCCAGCTTGGATCTGATAAGAGATCTATAAAGTTGTAAAAGTACTTTACGATCCGCTCCCCAATTAGTGTTTGCAACAACTTTAAGTAAATTAAGAGAGTTAAGGCACTTGGCCTTCAAGTATTTAAGGCGTGGTATAAACGTTAATTTACGGTCGAAAATAAGACCAAGTAATTCTGTCTCATCCACTACTGGTATTGGTGAGCCATCCAGTGTTAGATGGGGGTCTTCGTGATGTTTACGTAGTTGACAAAAGTGCATACAATTAGTTTTAGATTTAGAAAAATTAAAACCATTTTCACCAGACCATGTCTGAAGTTTATTGAGACATTGTTGAAGTTGTCTCTCAATAGTGTTCATATTTTTTGCACGATAACATATAACAAAGTCGTCAACATATAGAGAGCAATCCACACCAGGAGTGATGCATTCAGCTACACTGTTAATTTTTATATTAAAAAGGGTGGCAGAGAGAGTATGCTGCCCTGTGGCACACCCATCTCCTGTTCATGAATGCCAGAGAGGGTTGAACCCATTCGGACACGAACATGTCTATCATCTAAGAAATTCTCTATAACAATTGGTAATCGGCCTCTAAGACCAAGGTCATACAGATCATTCTTCCATGCAGTATCATAAGCTTTCTCCAAGTCAAAAAATACAGCGACTAGATGTTCTTTCTTTACCAAAGCTTCCCTAATAAATGATTCATATCGAATGAGATTGTCTGTTGTGCCTCGTTGGCGTCGGAATCCACTTTGATACTTTGTTATCAGTTTGTTGGACTCCAGGTACCAAACGAGTCTCTCATTAATCATTCGTTCCATAGTTTTACATATACAATTCGTTTAAACAATAGGGCGATAATTTATTGAGTCCGAATGATCATTTTCAGGTTAGGGGACTGGAATAACGATTGCTTCCCGCCAAGAATCGGGGAAGTTACCTGTCACCCAAACCTTATTAAATATATCAAGAAGTGTAGAGAGACAGGTTTCAGGTAAATGTTTTAATAATTGATAATGGATATCATCAGGACCAGCTGATGTATGACTCTCGAAGTTCTTTGGGAGTGAACAGTTGATTGTATTTCTCCAAATTTTTGGACTTGAAATTCAGCTTTTTCTGTTCTTTTAGTTTCTTATTTTTTAAGAAAATTTGGTTGGCAATTTCAGAAGAAGTGTTTTTACAGGTTGAATAAAGCGCAAGGTATATGCCATTTTAAACATAAAAGGCGTTTCAATAAGGCTACCGCTTTAGAACGGTCTGTGACAAAAAAAAAATGCCGCTGTTGTTTAAACCAGGTTCGAGGGTGCACCAACAACACTCTTACTCTATAATCATCCCAATACAACGATACAGTGTAAATAAACAGAACTAATAGGCAATATAAGCACAACACAAATATAATCAGGTAAACATAAATAGAAAAGGAATAGAAATCCACATAGCAAGTACTCAATGACTTCGCAGAAGCCAGAGAAACAAGGTAATATACCATTAAGATATTGACAAGACAATATTGGAGACATACATCCTAACAACCTCTCGGGATTTGATCAATTGAACTGAATATGAATTGAGCCGCAAATGCAATATGATTGTTCCAAATTACAGATTAAGCTATCTGCTAGACGAAAATGATTACTTATATAAAACGAATCAACCAATATAATTAACAGAATGAGCAACTATGATTATAAAATGATTGTTTTAATTTGATGTATATAAAACAATATGGTAAAGAGCCTAACTAGTATTTACTGCTGCGATTATGGGGCTCGCTCTATTCGGGCTACCCGTCAAGGTCGTCCACAGTTATAACTAGAAGGTTCTTACCAAATGCCCCTTTACTACAGTGACGCATAATTAAGCACATGATCAGTGGGTATCCCGCAGTGTTATTCCAACATCGATAGTCCATGGTGAGTCGTTGCAATCCATCGTAGTCTGCCTCTTGTAATGTGCGTGAATTCGCAGTGACAAGGGGTGAGGTCCAACGTCGAAGTTTCAGTATGAAGTCTAAGCGTCCATCTTTAGGGCCACGTTAAAAACAGGATAAAAAACATATATACAGACGTGGAAAATAATGGCTTTCCTCCACAAGGACATCCTGGCCCGCCATATGAGTCCAGACAGCGGAACGCCTTGCGGGGTCACATGGTTCCTGACAGCCGCAACACGTCCTGCCTCTTCGGTGGTCTGAACTGGAACCTGTATAACGACGATAAGTTTTTATTTACCCTCGCCCTATGGAACGAGTCCTTTTGATTATGGTTGCGAGAGAGTCCGTTTCAGGTGAAGGCGACATCCCTCGTCAAAGAGATTTACTGTAGAACAGCAGTAGTAGTTGTATGGAGCGAAGATGTCCAACGTAGACAGTCTGTAGTTGTTTAGATTCTCGAAGAAGATTAAAGTTGCAATTGGATTCAATCGGATCGCCTGCAGAATTGTGACTAGGTCAATCCGATGGCCGGCTCGAAATCGTTTCAGCCAATCAAGAAACATATGATGAGAGGCGTCCCAAGTAAGTCAATCCGGCTGCACGTGTTGCCCGCATTTCTGTTGGTTACGGCTCCTCAGTTATCCAGTTATTCACACCGTCGTATCGATGATAAATTTGGAACCCCTCTGGTTGTCCTACATCATACGACAAGTGTAGATCTCGTAGGGTTGATCCAACGTCGACAGTCCATGGTGTCGTTGGGATCCATCATAGTCTGCCTCTTGTCATTTGCGGGGACTCGCAGTGCCAAGGGGTGCGATAGCCATTGTCACTGCGAATCCCCGCACATGACAAGAGGTCAAACGTCGAAGTGTTTCAGTAGGAGACTAAACGTCCTTCTTTAGGGCCACGGTAAAAACAGTATACATATGTACAACATAACCTCCGCGTGGCTTACCATACTGTACATCGTTTTGGTTATTTACTGTCCAGTATGGTACAAATGATTCCAGACAGCGGCACGACTTGCAGGGTCAGTTGGTCCCTTCCTGTCTGTTCGGTGGTCTGAAATGGAAAATCAATCAATTTTTTATTTTTTCCTCGCCCTATGACACTGGACCTTTTGGCGAGCTTTTCAGAAACAGGTTATGGATGCAGAAGAGTCCGGGTGTAGAAGTCAGCATCCCTCGTCAACAGTGGTTTAGTGTAGAATCGCAGTAGTAGATTTGTTCGGAGTGAGGAAGTCCGACGTAGATAGTCTGTCTGTAGGGGATTAAGTTTTCTCAAAGAAGGTTAAAGTTGCTACGAAAGATTATGACCAATCGGATTGCCTGCATACTTGTGACAATTGCCGGCTCGAAGTCGTCTAAGCCAATCAGGAAACAGATGATTAGAAGCGTCCCAAGTAGGTCAATCCGGGTGCACGTGAAGATTTCTGCGTTGTTACCGCAAAGTAGGTGATTAAGTTTTCTCAAAGAAGGTTAAAGTTGCTATGAAAGATTATGACCAATCGGATTGCCAGCATAATTGTGACAATTGCCGGCTCGAAGTCGTTTTAGCCAATCAGAAAACAGATGATTAAAAGCGTCCCAAGTAGGTCAATCCGGGTGCACGTGAAATTTCTGCGTTGTTACCGCAAAGTAGGTCAATCCTGTTGATTGAGAATCCCGTGGTGTTTATGATGTCCTGGAGCTGGAAAAAATGGTAGACGATCCCCGGAACGTTAACCCCTTAACGTTTGCAGTGGTGATGTTTTAGCGTTTTCCATTCTGTGTCTGCTCCAAAGCCCTTGAGCAAGACACTTTATCTGCATTTGCTTAGTAGTGGTTCTTCCCAGGAAGACATCGAGAGTGATTAAAATAAGTTCAGAGAGCTTTCGTTACCATCGGTGTAAAATAATTAAGTTTAAACTAATCAAAGAGGAACGTAAAGTACATGGGTCCACCACTAAACATGCAGTGCATTGCAAAATGGTATTGTCATAACCTCGTTTGATACACATTTTAATGTTTAATACAGATTGTATGAAAGTGTGCATGAGCAGGTATCTTACGAAGTTTGTAAATCACGTCATCATAGAAGTTAGATTGTGATAGTCCTTGTCGCAGAATCGTTATCAAATTACTTTTATATTTTAAAAGGAGATCTGGGTCACGATTATAAAGTTTTGCAAGTTTATAGAAACGGTAGCCCTGATGGAGTCGTCGTAATTTTAAGTTGTACAAAGGTTACGAATATTAAAGTCCTAAACTCAAATACACATTCTGGAAAAAGGAATAAGTTGAGAAACATATACCCCATAAGATGTAGCTTTAGCAACACCCGCGTCTAAGTAGGGATAATTAACGATATCGAAATTAATATCATCTCTCTTGTCATAAATTGTCCTTAATATTTCTCTATTTTCAATTGAGAGATGAAAAATCGAGAACAGAAACCTTACTATCAGAAATATTGTCTTTGTTAAGTTGAATGTATTTAGGATATATATTATTTACCACAGCAGAAAAGAAAGGATTGTCAATGTTTAATATATCATCCAGATAGTGGCAAATATTGAGAGGTGTCATTAAAGGCTTCGATGATATCTGCCTGAGTACATGGAGACTCAAAATGAAATCTCTTTCATAGCAATACAAAAACAAATCTACGACAAGAGGTGCGCAGTTAAGTACCCATAGGGTTACCAACAATTTGTTCATGTCCATAAACAGAACAGTAGTTCCATGTCGGATAAAAATATTATCTAATAGGTATATGAGTGCCTCAAAAACTTCTAGGAAAATCCACAGAGTCTAAACTGCCGTTCACGAAACATCTTCAATTTTAGATGTTAGTCGTTGTGAGCAAATAAAGGTTGTAATACATCGAGAGAAAATGAAAGTGACCGAATGGCATTTTTTACAGTTATTTAAAGTCCCTATCCCGCCATCAACAAGCACAGTTTGCAACAGTTGTACACCGTTTCTAAACCTGTTGACGACGAGGTAGATCTATAACTCACATATTTTGTGATTCCAAACTCTATCTATATTGTACTTCCTTTTTTGTTACATTTTACTTGTAACAAAACCATGTCTTTTACTATAATGTATCTGTTATTGTTAATAAATCACTATGATAACTGAACATGATGTATCCATCGTTAAGCAATATTGCACACTAGATAAAGGAAATTAGAGATCATTGAGTTTTGCCTCACTGATATTTAAAGAACCAAGTACTTCCAGCTTTCAAATATTCATATATTCATGATCCACTAAGTGGTATACGTATATTGTCTAGTAATGATGCCTTGTTTTTTAAGCGAATATAACATGGCGGGGATCTGTCCTGTTTTATTGGGATGGCAATACGGTAAGAGCTGGGTTTGGTGTACCCTAGAATAAGGTTTAAACTCCAGCGGCCTTTTTGCCACTAACCATTTCAAGATGGTAGCCCTATTGTCAACCCGTTTGCGTTTGTGATGTCACATGTCTTGCTTCTTGTTAACATTGTAGTTGTTGTTTGTGTCAATGCGTGTTCTTGGTTGACTGTATTCTGTAAAATTTATAGCTACGTTTCGACTTGTATACCTACTTTTGTTATGGTTGCTACTGAAGATTGAAAATTTCTATTTAAACAAATAAAATCTAATTAAAATTTTGATGGATCTTCCAAAAGATTTTCGTTGCCTATCTCATAACTTACTTTTGTTGAAATCAAACAGTATGGCTTGTCAAAATATGCTGTAGGAAGCAGTGTGTAATCTCGGTAGAACTTACAGTAATATTAAACCAAGTATTACAGGAGTACCACCAGGAACGATTTTAGGACCATGATTTTTCAATATTTTTATAAAGATGGATATTTGATTTTATAATTAAAGGAACATTGTATAACTGTGCTGACGACAACACTCTGTCTTATGATAGTAACTCACAAAGTGAACCGGTTAAACGCTAGCAGAACGCTAGCAGAAGAAAGCACATCCCGAAAAAGGCTAGGTCATTTCCTTTTGGCAAATAACCCCCAAACATTATCTAAAACTATCATTTAAACCAGAGACATATTAGTGAATTTGTTGTAGGTCTGTGTTTATACTTAAAAACGTTGAAATTAAATGTGAGGATGAAGTAAACTAGTTAGAAATTACTTTTGATTTTATGCTCAATTTTCATATTTCAGATATTTGCAAAAAAAAAAGCTTTTAGAGAGCTGTATGTTATGAAAATAATAGGAAATTCTTTAATCATTATCATGTCAGATTTTAAGTACTGTACGCTCACTAGGCATTTTAGACACATTTCAAGATATACACCAAATACCTTAGCATTGACGCTAGCTGCGTGTAATTGACCCTAGCTCCGGATCATTGACTCTAGCTTGACGATAAATTCGCTATACACTGTTTTCTGACATTAAATTCTAAAAACGTGTAATGATTATGTGATAGGCTTTTCATCTCCACGTATACACACATCTGACTGTAATGAGTAAATACAAATATGCACCGAAAAGTGCGATCTGTCGAAGAAAACGCACAGACCTCCCACACTTCTAAAATACATAGGCGTAAAATTAAACAATAACTGGCAATATTTTTGCAACATGAACATGGTTTGAATACATATAACTGGAATAGCATTCCCGATTTTCGATTTATGATATAGTGAAAAATAACGAGTTGAATTCACCATTTGTTGTGTGTTTTTTATGTCATTGTCTATATTAACTTCGTAAAACCTTTGCAAAATGTTATTATCGTAAACCTGATCTTCTTTCCAAAAATAAAATTAATTTAAGAACTCTTCTGCGACAAGGACTATTACAACCTGACTTCTATGGTGACGTGATTTACAAACTTCGTAAGACTCTTGGTCATGATCACTTTCATACTATCTTTGTTAAACTTGTTAAAATGTTTATCAAAAGAGGTTATGACCCTATCATTTTGCAACGCCACTATGCTTTCCTCTTTAATTGTGCGATGACCGGAGAGGCTGTGGACCGTATGATGACGTCTACCTAAAGCCCAAGGACGTCTACCTAAAACCCAAAAAGACGGTGACGTTTGATGTTTGTCTGCAGTCTTGTCTTGTCATGCCTGCCCTCAATGGTTTATTCTCTTGTTGCTCTGGCTTCTGCCAAGTCATTGAGTACCTTCTTTGTGGCTTTCTAGGCTATTGTTTTTTTGTATTTATATATACACGAGCATCTTTGTGTTTTACTTATATTGCCTATTAATGCTGCCTTGTTAGTTAGAGAATAGTTCATGGCGGAGATTTCTTTATTTACACTGTCCCGTTTTATTGGGTTGACAGTAGGATAAGTGTGAGGTTTGGTGCACCCTAGAACCTGGTTTAAACACACAGCGGCCTTTTTTGCCACTGACCGTTCCAAGGCGGTAGCCCTATTATCAATCCTTTTGTGTTTGTGAAGTCTTATTTGGCCGTTTATTCATCTTTTTTGTTCTTTGTTTCTGTATGTGTTTGTGGTTGACTGTCGTCCTTGAATGCTGCTTTTCCTGTTCGATTTTTATATCTACATTTCATCTATAAGTACTTATGACTTATCTACACTATATACAAACTTACCACATCATCTTATCAAAGACAAGCTTATTGCTCTTATTCAAATAGAATTGCTAGAGAGAAAAAATGTGTTTGGCCTGTAATAATATCAAAGTGTTTTTCACTATCGACAATTTAGACACACTATACTATGTGACCATGCCAAAAAGATTGTGAGGCACTTATTTTCCTATTAGATGATATTTTCGTCCGGTATGGAACTACCGTTTATAGACAAATTGTTGGTATCCCTATGGAAACGAACTGTGCACCTCTTGTCGCAGTTTTGTTCTTGTATTGCTATGAAAGAGATTTCATGTTGAGTCTTTCACCAGCTACCCAGGCAGATGTTATTGAAGCCTTTAATGACA
Organism: Cyrtodaria siliqua; assembly: GCA_037043455.1. Lineage (NCBI taxonomy): Eukaryota > Metazoa > Mollusca > Bivalvia > Adapedonta > Hiatellidae > Cyrtodaria > Cyrtodaria siliqua. Next base: position 162,351 of record JAWPHD010004911.1, read on the forward strand.
CCTCTCGGTATTTGGATGACATATTGAACATTGACAATCCTTTCCTTTCTACTGTGGGTAATAATATCTATCCTAAGGAACTTCAACTCAACAAAGCTAACATTTCTGATACTGTCGCTTCTTTTCTTGATTTACATCTCTCTATTGTAAATGGCGAAATAAGTAGTAAAATCTATGACGAGAGATGATTTTAATTTTGATATTGTTCATTATCCCCATTTAGATGGGGATGTTCCCCGAGCTACATCCTATGGGGTCTATGTTTCTCAATTTATTCGTTTCTCTAGAGCTTGTAGTCGTGTTGAGGACATTAATATTCGTAATATTTGTATAGCTAAAACGCTACTCCAACAAGGCTACCGTTACCATAAATTTGAAAAACCTTTGCAAATTTTATTATCGTAACCCTGATCCACTTTTAAAATATAAAAGTAATTTAAGAACTCTTTTGCGACAAGGACTATCAAAAATGAGATATAGGGTCCTATAGAAACCACAGCGTCCGAGCGCAATGGCGTCGTAGGTCCACGCTGTACTGCAAACAAGGACTTGATAATACAATGAAAGAGACAAAAAACAACAGAAAGGGTGGTGAATACAGGGTTACCGACTTGGAACGGTCAGTAGGCAATAAGGCCCACTGGTTAGCTTGAATCGATTTTATATGCGCACAATCCTCGCTATTATCCTGTCTTCAAAACTTGACTTCTATGGTGATGTGATTTACAAACTTCGTAAGATCCTCGGTCATAATGACTTTCATAAAACCTTTATTAAACTTGTTAAAAGGTTCATCAATAGAGGTCATGATCTTATCATCTTGCAAAGTACTGCATGTTTAGTGGTTGACCCATTTACAGTTCACCACTAGGCTTTCCTCTTTGATTGTGCGATGACCGGACAGATTGTGAACCCTACAATGACATCTACCTAAATCCTTATAGGACGGTAGCGTATGATGTTTGTCTTTAATCTTGTCTTGTCGTACCCTTAACGGTTTGTTCTATTGTTGCTCTGACTTCTGTCAAGTCACTGAGTACTTACTTCTTGGCTTTCTAGGCTATTGTTGTTTACATTATATATACATGATGATATATGTGTTTTACTTATATTGCCTATTAACGTTGCCTTTTTTGTTAGAGAGTATACCCTGGTGGGGATATCTTTATTTACACTGTCCCGTTTATTGGGATGACAATAGGGTAAGAGGGAGGTTTGGTGCACCGTAGAACCTTTTTAAACCCTCAGCGGCCTTTTTTGCCACTGACCGTTCCAAGGCGGTAGCCCTATTGTCAACTCTTGTGTGTTTGTAATATATTATCTAGCCTTTTATTCATCTTTATATACAGTTGTTCTTTGTTTCTTTGTGTGTTTGTGGTTGACTGTCGTCCTTGAATGCTACTTTTCCTGTTTCGATTTTTTTTATATCCAATTTTATTACTTCTCTGGGTAAGCTTCTGATCAACTGGATGGTGTGTTCTAAAATCTAGGATATTTTTTGCACAAACTCAAAAGTTAGAGTTTAAAGTTAAAGTTTGTCTGTTTGCGTGTTTGTTTTTGTGTTTTGTGGTTGACTGTCGTCCTTGAATGCTGCTTTCCCTGTCCGATATTTTTATCTTTCTTTAGCAGCAAGGAAGTCGGAACTAGTCAAGTCAGAGATATCTCCAGGGCTGCTATACAAATGCCTACCACCCACAATTGATTTGTCAAATAGTTTTAGATCACAACAAAAGAGAACGTTTTGACTGATCGATTTCCTAATATCTCCACATCAGCTTTACATTAAACGCCAGTTACTGATAAGAAAATGTCTGTACTTTATCGATTGTATTGGGAAATAGGAACTTAAAGGTTGTCACGGAGAAATTGATAAGGTTCTTATCTTAATTACGATATAAAATAATAGCACATGCAGTAAAAACAATATTACATTAATAATTAACATCGGTTGGTGGTTTTATTCAAGAACATGTCATTTTACTTTGTTTACAACAGAGCTCGGCAATATATAAGATTTTGATAACGAAGGATTGTCATTATGAATTAGAAACAAGAGGTCCATGACATTGAAACGCTCTCCTGAAGATCTGAACAGCTAGATTTTGGAACGGTATCATGAACAAAGAAAACCAGCCCGCCAGTAATTACCCTCCGAGTAATGAACATTATTACTCCGAGAATAGAAGTAAAAAGGATACAAAGTATTGTCCATGACAAACGAGAGGAGGTGCATCAGGGTGCCTCGGGCCGATTGCTGTATAAAAGACAGCAACCCGTTGAATGCAGAAGCCCAAACATGCATGAATCGTTTCCCCGGATAATCTTTATAATTGCAATGGAATGTTGCTATCTACTGACAACAGCCCTATGCACGCAGACAATCCATGTTCGCAGACACACAGGACATACGCATGCGCACTTTGAACATGTCTTTTAATGTGAATGGATGAATATCCGCAAAGATCACGTTCCTCCGAGAACGTCAGCCTTTTGCTCATGATTTAAAGGAAACAAGTCAAGTTTGAGGACATGTACCGACTTTTGATTTATGCATTAATATTAACAGAGTGTAAAGATTTCAATTATTTTAATATAACATATGCTAACATATCTATTAAATGTCCTTAGTCTCAACAACACGCAGGAGAAAGTAAACCAGCAGAGCAGTTTACTATTGCCAAACAAGGCAGCATTAATAGGCAAGATAAGTATAAAAACATAAATGTTCATGTATTCATGAATATAAAAAGGCATAGCGTACTCAATGACTCGACAGCCAGAGCAACAAGAGAACGAACAAACCATTAAAGAAATATAAAAAGATCGGACAGGGAAAGCAGCATTCAAGGAGGACAGTCAACCACAAAACACAGAAACAAACACGCAAACAGACAAACACGAAGGCAAAAGAAACAATAAATGCAAACGACATCACAAACACAAAAGGTTGACAATAAATCTACCGACTTCGAACGGTCAGTGGCAAAGTAGACCAGGTTACGACAAGACAAGGTTAAAGACAAACATCAAACGCTAAATCCGTCCTTTGAGTAGTTATGTAGATTTCGTCATAGGTTCCACAATCTGTTCGGTCATCACAATCAATGAGGAACGCAAAGTGGCGAACTCTATATGGGTCAGCACTAATCCTGCAGTGCGTTGCAAAATACCCTTTTAAAGAATACAATTCGTCAGTCTTCACGTCCTTCACCAAACACCCCATCATCGCATAATTTCACACTCGCTCTTTACACAAGCTCTGATACCCGATGCATGTCTTCGTTCATGGATAATGGAAATCAAGAACCTATTTCCAGCCTATTGTATTTGGGGGAGGAGAAAAACTGTATAGGTACCTGTAAATCATTGTTAGACATACAATTGCCTGAGAAAAATGGTGGTATTCAATTTTGTTTCAGTTGATGAGGACAGCTTTTTATGAAGCCAACATATTAAAACATAAAAGCATGTGTTTCATTAGTTTTGTTTTAGTGTGTTTTTATTCTAAAAACAATGAATTATCAACAAAGTTATGTAGTAAGTACAGCTTACTTGATATTATGTTTTGTTTTCTTCTTCATAAAAGTAAAGATAGCATTGTTATAATGAATAGTAGCTGTTATGACGAAGAAAATATCTAACTAACACGTTAGCTGTACTATATACAAGGCTTTGTCGATAATTACTTATTGATGTCCGAGTATTAACTTCCATACCCCATCCAACCCCTTCTCCAAGAAGCGAAAACGGGGTTGACTGGGGGTATGAAATAAAACAATAATTTCGGCTTAAACAAATGCATATTGTAAAATTAAAATATTTAATAGTTAACTTTAAACAGGTTATCGCATTTTTTTCAGTCAAAACTGTTTTGAAACGTGTTTTATTGCCGAAATATCAGTTATAAAAATCATGCTAATATATACAGAAAGGAAAAAGAAACGCAGGGTGCGTATTTCCGCTATATATTGCATATACTGCACACTTAATTCCATATATATTCCAAGGAAATCCCAAGAAGTTTTGTAAAAAAAAAAAGTGCAGTTAGTTAGAGAAAGGACACAACTGTGATGTTGTAGACGTTTTAATCACAGTACGCGTTGTAACAAGAAATTCATAAATGCTGAAGTTCCTCTTTGAAAAATAGAGCCAGTTCAGTTCTGTATTTAATGTTGTGATTGCAACATTTAAAGCCTAAGTTTGCTCACCTGCTTGAGCCAAATGCGCATTCTGACGATAATGAAACTTTAAAGAGGTAACCATTGGTGTGTTCAGTGCTGTTTAAACCTTCTTTCTAAAAGGACAGTTCTAAAGTCGCCCTGTACCATTCGATTAGCAGTAGCATATTAAACATACAATATATACCGGAAATACGCACCCTGCGTTTCTTTTTCCTTTCAGTATATAAGCTTTCCCATCGCTTAATGAAATTAAGTTTAGACCACGTAATGAGAACAAACATATTACCAAAACACGATTAATGAAACACATGCTTTTATGTTTCAAAATATTGACTTCATACGCCTATGTGACATGATGCATTACAGTATATATTTTGAAATATAAAAAATTAGGGGCTGTGTAGCTTTAAGTTTAAATGTTACCAAACTAAGAAGGGAAATAATGAGTTTGAAATCACAAAGGCCATCCCCACACCACATGAAGAAAATAAGTATGGTTACATGGTTACTGTTGATATTTATTTCTTTATCTATTCACGTGTTGTTGTGCAAATGAGGCACTTGCATTGATATACAATGATAAATTAATGGACCACACATGAAATAATATTTATGATCAACAAATCGCTGTTTTGTTGAGTTTTCTATAGAAAAGTGTGTTTTATAAGCGAAAGTGGAATAAAAAAAGATGGGTAACCTAATTTCATATGTTTATTTCATGTTATTCATTACAGCAGCTAGTATAACAAATGAAACTAATACTATATTTCACAAAAAAGTGTAATAGATTGAGTTCCTGGAGCATGATTGTATAACACATAAGCACAACACAAAGCAACGTAGTTAATACCGCAAACATTTAAAACTACAGTTTATTCTGAAGTTTCATTTATATACTCGCGTATACTGAAACGAACAAAAAAAGCAACTCGGGAATTTCCGCTATATATTGTAGGTAACATAATTATGCTGCCGTTAATCGAAAGGTAAATGCTACGTAAGATCTTTCCTTTCGGAAAAAAAGAATAAAACAACACATAACACAGCAAATAGTACTCCTCAAAGTTAGTGAGTAAACTTCTATAGAACAGTTTTCAAACTCTTTACGTTGAATACAGGACTGGACTGGCACACATTTTCAAAGAGGAACTTCAACATTTATGAATTTCTTGTTACAAAGTAAACTCTGATTAAAACGTCTACAGCATCACAGTTGTGTCCTTTCCCTAACTTTTTAGAAAAGATCTTGGGATTTGTTTGGAATATTATGTGGAATTTGGCGTGCAGTATATACAATATACAGCGGAAATTCCCGAGTTGCGCTTCTTTTCCGCTTCAGTATATGTACTCCGTTGTGGACAATGTGGACCATGCAGTGATCAAGGCGATAGTGTGATCAGTCCGGTCGAATAGGATTCCCATAGATCGAACAACTTTGTCTGGGCGTAGGTTGAACGTTTCCACTGCTGTCGTTTCAGTTTAACCTCCGATACCAACTTGATATGCAGGCGTATCAGTGAAAATTCCTAGTGCAAGAGGAGTAGCATCAAGTTGGTGGCTCTCCGTCTTGGGCCGTCTTGTTGATCCTTCGATGCCATCCCTCAAAGTCGTTGTTTGTTCTGATTAGGTCGCCGTACACACATATGGCCTTGCATTCACCAACTATTCTTGAGAATGTTCTTAGACTTAAGCCAAATATTTCTGTTAGTTTAAATGTAAACCGTTCATAACAAGTGAGATATCTACTAATATATAGCAACCTAATAATGTTGTTTGTCATTGAATGCCATGAAAATATTTGTGAACGAAATTTGACTTCTCGAGCTCAAGTCTAAGAATAATCTGAATAATGGTTGGTTGAATTCCAGGCAAGTTATCCACGCTCCATATCGTACTAAGCATTCAAGTAGCGTCGACGCAGACAACTTGTTGAATGCTGCTGGGATATGTTCACTTGGAATAAATGGAAGGGCCATCAGCTTCCTTACACAATTGAACACACCGTCTCTCGAGGAGTAGGCCATCTGCTGATACATGAAGGAAACACTGTGTTTATGCCACTATCTTCCAGCAACAGTATACACCTAATATAAACATGATTTAATATTTGGTATATTAGCATGATTAGATCTGTTATGTTGATGACCGGTTGAGTGTAAAAATAAGTATATACAAGTTTGTAAAACTTAGTGAAACCGCACTCTACACTCATATATTCGAATGTATATATTACGTTTAAACTCCTCCTCCTCCTCTTAATCTTCTTCTTCATCTTTTTCTTCTTAAATGATTGGTGCCTTCACGGGTTTGGTACAATCGCCGAGGTTGCGTCTTATGAAGCCCATGGTCCGGTTAACATTGGCGACTGTATTGTCTATGTATTGCTACCACGTGAGACCTTTGATCGCTGTTGGTTATCACCAGGTATGTACTGCCATCCATGACATCTAGCGTGTGACCATGGAGGCTGTATTGAGTTTGTATCATCTGGCCGTGTTAGTAGTTACCCTGATGACTGTTTGTGTCCGTGGGTTGAATTGTATGTCTCAGTCTTCTTCCCATCTCCCATTTCTCGAGTGCAGAGAGATCGGTTTGCAGAAGATCAGCATCGTGTTGGTCATTACTTCTGGGAGGTCTTAATAAAGGCTACGAAAAGTTGCGGACCAAGAATCGTCCCTTGTGGTACTCCTGTCTGCATCGGAAGACTTGCAGCCTTCAAGTAGGAAACGATGTTTTATGTTCTGTAGAAATGACAGGATCAAGCATAGAGTGTTTCCCCTCATACCATAGAAGTGGTCAAGTGTGTACAAAGCCGGCGTTGGGGGACCCTGTCAAATGTGTCCTCAGCCCTGAATTACTGGATGTTCAAACATCGATCACAGTACATTTTCAGTCTGCAACGAAACGGTCAACGGCTGTTGTCTGTGGTAAAATCGCTAACAGCTGTTTAGAAATAAAATAAATCTCCTGTAAAGGTCTCACACCTCTAGTATCTGCCCTGAAAGCTCACGTACCTAGAGACAAATCGAACACCGAAAACATTTATTTTTTTCTTCACCATTATAGGTGATTTTTAATTTGAAAAAAATAGGGTTTTGTTCCCTTTATCATACATCTGTAAAAGACAGATGATATAAAAAATCACATGTTGATATTAGGTTCCATTCAAATGCCAGAAGTGTTTGACCGAAGCACCACATATTCAACTAGATAGTGTATGCATTTTGTATTTTCCATAAACAAGAGCGAAAAAAACAACACCTAGCTATTTATTGTTTTAAATTACTGGTCTTGGCTATACTGAAGATATTAAACCAACAACAAGGTGTGATGCCCAGCTTTGACGCTCAGTTGTTGGAAAAGGCTGTACAGTAACCCTAAGGGAAATTTAATTCTGGTGAGAGACATGAACGTATATAAAATGTATATCAAATGTATATCAAATGTATATCAACATCATCATCATCATCATCATCATCATCATCATCATCATCATTATCATCATCAGCATCTTCATCATCATCATCAGGTCTCACATTTCTATTATCTCCCATGAAAGTTCATGGACCTAGAGACAAAAGGAAAACACAATTATTATTTTTTTCCATTTTAGGCTATTTTTAATTCGAAAAAAAAGAAAGTTTTTCTTTGCTTTAGCCTACTTCTGGAGTGTAAAAGAAATTTCAGAAGTGTTTGACCGGAGCACCACATGTTCAGCCAGATAGTGTATGAATTTCAATATTTAAATATTTGTTGATTGGTTTTTTAAATTCCAGATATTGGATCAATGTAGATATTGGATCAAAGCAGACTTTAAGCTTAAAGACATGTCGTAAAGTGTGTTTATAAATTGTTATGCCACGAAGAAAAACGTTACAATGGGACCCTGTGGGAAAATTAATTGTGGTGTGAGACGATCATTTTGAAGCTCAGTTGTTGGGAAAAGCTGTACAGTAACCCTATGGGAAATTTAATTGTGGTTTGAGACATGAACGTTTATAAAATGTATATCAAATGTAAATCGTCATCATCATAATCATCATCACCATCATCATATCATCATCATCATCATCATCATCATAGTTTTACTAATAGTATCATTCAATTAGGTTTGTGGTTTAATTGTCATTGTAGCGGAGAGCTTGCTTCTGTGATAGAGCATCGAACTCTAGATCGAGCGACCGTGGGTTCGATCCTCGCCGTAGTCATGTTATTAAACCCTGAGCAAGATTGCTTAATACTCCACTTAGTACAGGTTCTACCCCAACATGACTCTGTCAACGTCAACGAAAGTAGGGCGAACGGTTAGGTCACGTGATTATTCAAAAGATAGACCTGTACTAAATAATTCCAATTTTTATTTCTATGAGTTAATTTTTTTTCGTAATTTTCTGCTATCGAGCTTCGGTTTGAAATGTTTACATATGCATTTCGATTGAGGAAACATAAGTACGTATTATTTTTCTAGTAAAATAGTCCCGATTAAAACTAAATTGTTTTCATGCATATTTCAAATCTTGCAACATCTAATTTGCAGATATTCTGAAAATTATATTTACACAAAAAATAAGTAAGTTTCAGGCAAACATATTCCAATTTAACAGGTTTTACCAAAATCTTGAAATTTAGTAGTTAGCAGAGATGTATGTGAGTGCAAGGAACGATAACTCTGCAAATGAATTCAATTGGACTTAGTGTTCCAATGTAATTAATATTTATGAAAATGTTAGGTCTGGAAAACTTGTGGACTAGTTTTACTGATAATTGGATTCTAAACCATAAATATTCTTTAGATTTCCTCCAGTCCCTTTAAATAAGATCAACAGGTTGATTTTTTCAACATACTCTCATACAGTTCTGAAAGGGTTGGGTGTTAAAATGAAAACAATTTATATCATGTATCATTGTTTTATTTGTTTTTAATAGAAATGATTTTTATGACGAGTAAAATAAATGTGCTTCATTCCACCTGTTTAACATTTAATACTTAATAGCAACATTATGTTTAACATATTTATGTACGTTGCATGTTTTATTGAAACAATGTTCCAAACATATTGCATGTTTGTTCTGCTCTGTGACTTTTCTTTCCCATCTCCATGTGATGACTTTAAAGTCCATTTTGGAGCAATTTTAAATTATATATATATATATTAATATATACATCCTTGACGCCTTCCAAATCAGAGTTTAGAATTATGTTTTCTGGTTGTAATAATTTCTAACGTTGTGTAGTAAAAAAAAAAATAAAAAAAAATTGATCGACCTACCTACCCTATTTTTTTGGAGCAGGAAACCTGAAACACTACTATTTTTTTCTTGGCCTAATTTTAAGTAGCATCTGTCAATATTGACCATAACGTTATTGTGGCGGTAAAAAACAACAACAAATATTGGTAAAACAGGAAGGTTTATGGTGGATGACTTCTGCCATGTCGTCTTTTCGGTATTTCGCCGCGAAAAGACGACAGAACGAAAAGACGACAGGACGAAAAGACGCCAAATGCAGCGCGAAAAGACGACAGAACGAAAAGACGAAAGAATGACAGAACGAAAAGACGACATTTCATGGGTGAAGAGTCGACAGAACGCCACCCAAAAAGACGACACTTAACGTCTCACACCACAATTAATTTTCCATAGGGTCCCATTGTAATGTTTTTGTTCGTGGCATAGAGATAAAACAGATTTTTCAACATGTATTTATGCTTAAATTCTTCATTGATCCAATATCTGCAATTTAAAACACATTTAACAAATATTTACCAGATTGAACTTTTTTTAATTTCATGTTTGCGTGGCACCTATCATAATTTAGACAAAAATACAACCCCGTGGATGTATTAAATGAGGCAGAATTAGCTAGAAATCTAATATCAACATGCATTTTTCTGTGATCTCTTCCTAAAATGCTGTAGATTTAGAACCTGGTAAAGATAATCAATGTATCCTGTAAAATGTAGAAAAGCGAACTCGTTTTGTTATCTACCTCCTTCATCCGTAGGGCACGAGTATTCAAGGGAGATAATAGTGGTGTGAGTCCTTCAGCCGCGAAAATATGCCATTTGATATTGTCGACTTTTCGTTATTTCGTGTGGCCTTCTGTCGTCTTTTCGCGATGCGTTTGTCGTATTTTCATTCTGTCATCTTTTCTTTCTGTCGTCTTGTCGTCTTGTCGTTTTGTCTTCTTTTCGCCTTCTGGTTGACATGCGCACTTCGGCACTGCGGCCATTTGCATGGGAAACAAGCATAATGTGTAATCCCTGTGTTAATAAATGCGCATATCAACCGGAAGGCGAAAAGACAAGACGTCAAAACGACAAAATGACAAGACAACAAAATGAAAAGACGACAGATCGGAAAGACGACAGAACGACAGAACGAAAAGACGCCAAATGCATCGCGAAAAGACGGCAGAACGACAAGACAACAAGACGACAGAACGACAAGACGACAGAACGACAAAACGATGACAGAACAAAAAGACGACAGGACGAAAAGACGACAAATGCATCGCAAAAAGACGACAAAAGGACACTCGAATTAACGAAAAGACAACAATATCAAATGGCGTCTTTTCGCGGCTGAAGTGTCGTCTTTTTGTTTTTCCGCGTGGCGTTCTGTCGTCTTTTCGCCCTTGAAATGTCGTCTTTTCATTCTGTCGTTCTGTTGTCTTTTCATTCTGTCGCCTTTTCACGCTGCATTTGGCGTCTTTTCGTCCTGTCGTCTTTTTGTTCTGTCATCTTTTCGCGGCGAAATAACAAAAAAGGCGAAAAGACGACAAATGGCAGAAATCAGCTACCATAAAAGTTAGAATAAAGATTTTAGGAAGGCAGAATATAAAGAAACTAACCCGCCAAATAACGACGAAATTACACTACACAACCGAACCAAGACTCTACCCAGGTGTTCAGGCCATACATTATAATATTGTATATGTGCCGATAAAAAGTTTATTTTTTCCACCAGTTCTTAAAATACCTGTGATTGAATATGCGTTAAATGAATTGGTAACTATTTATTCGACGCTCCAGGTTTCGGGGTTTGTTCTGACTGATTAAAACCGTTTATATTGCACCTACAGAGTTTGGATTCTCAAAATATGTAGGTTATGTGTATACCTCGTCGTTAGGGATTCTCAAAATATGTAGGTTATGTGTATACTTCGTCGTTAGGGATTCTCAAAATATGTAGGTTATTTGTATGCCTCGTCGTTAGGGATTCTCACAATATGTAGGTTATGTGTATACCTCGTCGTCAGGGATTATCAAAATATGTAGGGTTATGTGTATACCTCGTCGTTAGGGATTCTCAAAATATGTAGGTTATGTGTATACATCGTCGTTAGGGATTCTCAAAATATGTAGGCTATGTGTATACCTCGTCGTCAGGGATTCTCACAATATGTAGTTTATGTGTATACCTCGTCGTTAGGGATTCTCAAAATATGTAGGTTATGTGTATACCTCGTCGTTAGGGATTCTCAAAACATGTAGTTTATGTGTATACCTCGTCGATAGTATGTTTAGAAACGGTGTATATATTTCTTGTAAAATTTGGATGTTGTTGGCGGGATATCTATTTTAAGGAAAGTATACCGGCTTCATTTTCAGATCCTTCTAGACTGAAACTATCCGGTTACCGTAACTGCCCCTGTGTGCTAGACCCGAACTACACAGCTTCAGACTATAATTAAAGGGACACATGGCAATCTTGATTTTTTTGAAAACTCGCGGCGTGCCGTTAGTTTTTCTAAATAACATGCATTATTTCAATCATTAATAATAATTAAAAGAATAGTATAAGCCAAATTGTTTTTGTATATTACTGACTCTTGATAATACTGCACCAATAATATATTTGAAAATTTGGTAAAATAACATAGAAAATTGAAAAATCAAAATTTTATTTAATGATATGCAAGCAGATTTAAAGTCAAAATGTTCCTTGATAAATAAGTAGAGACGCTAATATTGACGAGCAATCCACCTGCTATCTTCACCGCGTGCACGTCGCTGCGTGCGCACTGATGGCACTCATGATGTTTGTATAGGGGTCGCCCTGCCAGCCCTATACGCCATTACCCATCACCTTATTCGCGTATTGTGATCAATACCGGTATAACTTAACTGACTTATGACCGAGAGTGAGGATGTCTCCTGCGTCCCATCACAGCTGGCCACACCGAAGTTGGAAGTTGAAATCAGAAGTCCGGAGCCGAGAGCTACACCGCCACAGCGGATCGACGCCGAGGATAGAAGACTGAAAACCGAAGACGGAAGATGGCCATCGTGTGGTGTGTGCGGCGCAGGGGTCATACTGTGATGGGTGTGGCCCTAACGGGGGATCGTCTCCAGTAGCGGATGTAGACAGCACCACCTAGACGTCCGTCCAGATCCCCCACCTCAGCGCCACAGCGAAAACCACAGAGCGAAAGCGACAACTACCAACATACGATCAACAGAGACGACCACACAGCAACACAGCGCACCAGATCAACCAACACACTCATCTAGAACAGTCCAGACTCTATTGTGCCCGTCGCGGCAGGGCTACCTTGTCGTGTTTGTTGGTGGATGGACTATAAACCTCCGAACTACACACACATACACATATTGACGAACAATATAATGGATAGTGCTACGACTGATTGACCAGTGTCAGAATAATGTGACTGGGGTGTATCATGTCTACTACGGCGTGGTATTCCAGTGTGGTAGCACTATAAAGAAACCATTGAGTTCGCATATCATCACAACAACACACAGATAAAAGTCCA